>JAHLWY010002913.1:0-10028 GCA_020002185.1 Paraescarpia echinospica | reverse complement strand
TATAATTTTTAGAAGAACGTTTTCTTCGATTATTTTTGGAATTTAATGTCTGATGCAATACTTTGAATTTGAATGTTTTACTTGAATATCGTAATTACTGTTGTTTGGAAGGTTGTTTTCCTAATTATTAAAACGTTGAGTGCCCATCTGGTTCTTCTTAATCTTATTATTTTATTTTCCTGGGTTTGAAACATGTTTCGTGGTCCTACATTAAGACCCCATGCTGTTATTAAATAATTTAGGTGTGATAAAAATAGTAAATTGTAGATTATTTTAAAGATGTACACTGGAACATAGTGTCTTAATCTAGGTATAATTCCACATATCCTTGACAATTTGTTGGCTATGTAATTGAGATGAGAAGACCATGTTAGATTCGAGTCTATGAAAACACCAAGAAATTTAAAGTGTGTTACATGTTCAATTGGAATACTGTTTACCTCAATATTAGGAATGTCACTATTTTTAAATTTTCTTTGTTTACTATGACAAATCATCATCTTCGTTTTGCCTACATTGAGTGAGAGCTTGTTCACTGCTAGCCAGTCAGTTATCTTGGTTAATTCCACATTTATTTGATTAGATGTTGAGTTAGTTGTATGGTTATTTGTGAAGTTGCCCAACGTGCTAATCAGTGTGGTGTCATCAGCATACACGATGGGTGTACATTTTGTACAAGCCATTGCTAAATCATTGATATATACATATTAAGAATAGTAGAGGTCCTAATATTGACCCTCGAGGGACTCCTGCGATTATTGTTTCTGCAGATGATTGAACGTTGTTAACTTCAACATATTGCTCTCTGTTGTATACGTAACTTCTGAACCAATCTAACTCTACATTTGTTATGCCGTAATGTTTTAGCTTGCTGATGAGAATTGCAAGGCCTTTGACAAATCTAGGAATATTGATATAGGTAGTTTTTTTTACATCAAGATCTAAATATATTCGATCTACCATTTTAGTTAATGCTAATTCGGTAGAATAAGCTCTGAATCCGTACTGATTTGCACAAAAGAGGTTAGTTATAGCGAAATATTAAAATAGTTGAGCATGAACTGCTTTTTCAAAAACTTTAGATACAGAAGGTAAAAGTGATATAGGTATGTAGTTATTCATATCGTGTTCATCATCTTTCTTGAAAATAGGAACAATCTTTCGCCATTTTCAATTCATCTTCCTATTGTCAGTGACTGATTAATTATGCAAGTAACTGGCTTGGCTAAGGCATTGACTGAAGCTTTTAATAACATTTTAGAAATGCTGTCATATCCAGAGCTTTTCTTATGCTTTAGTATATTTATAATTGTTTTCGTTTGTTCTTCGTCAATTGGTGTAATTGTGAAAACTGTCTCTACTTCTTGTCTATATAAGTTTTGAAGTTAGGTTTTCCTTCAGTATCGATTTTATTAGCAAGATTTGGCCCAACGTTTAAAAAAGTATTGAATTGATTTGCTATTTTGTTTTGATCTGTTATCTTGATTCCGTTTTTATTAAAGTGAGTTGGTGATTTTTTGGGGATTTAGGATTTATTCATTATATCAGCAATAGTTTCCCATGTTTTTTAGTGTCTTTTTTGTGTTTGTTAAATTTTAACTTGTAATAATCTGCTTTGGCATCTCGTTTCAGCTTTCTGACTTGTTTAACTTCTTTGGTTTTAAGTTCCGCATATTTTGACGCATATGCCATTGTGCCAGGTTCTGTCATGTTGACTGTTTTTTAGAGTTTGTCCCTTTGTTTAATTTCTGAGAGGAGATTGCAATTCATCCATTTGGATTTTTTGTGTTTATGTTTATTGAATTTAACAGACTTTAATGGAAAGTGCCTATTTATTATTTCGTCAAGTTTTGTAGTGAATTGTTGATCACAGGTTATCGTAGGGTCTGCTGTTACATTATGATCAGAAACTTCGGTCCATTCTACGTTTTCGAGTTCTTCCAGAAAACCCCGCATTTTGTTTCCTGTAAATGATCTTGTGTTAATTGTTTTTATTTTATTAAATGTTTTATTAACATAAAAAATTAGAGGAGCAAATATGGCCATGTGATCGGATATTTGCATAGCTAGTATACCACTCTGTGAGATTGTGAGTGGGTTTGGAGATTTACAATACATATGATCTATTAGTGTTGCGTTTCTTTTTGATATTCTGGTGGGTAAGGTTATGATAGGTAGCAGATTTAATTCTGCCAATGAATCATAACATTCTTGAAATGTATTATTGAAGTTTAACTTTAATAAATCAATATTAAGATCTCCTGTTAATGCGGTGTGTTTAGAGGAATTACACAAGTTCCGGATTATGGGGGTGAAATCTTGCAGAAAAGAATCTATTGAGGCATGATTATTGTTATGTTTTGGAGGTCTATATATGTTACGTATTGTAATGGCTTTACCCGAATCGTCAATAATTTTTATAAACAATCCTTCCCAGGTTGAGAAGATATTATGCGATTTGTAAATGACTACAGAAATATTGTTTGATATGTATGTTACCAGCCCTAACCTTGGTTATCATAGTATAATTGTTTAATTTAAGATGCTCAATGTCTGTGTGTTGAAATGAATGCAATGAATCAGCCAGCATGTTAACTAAGATATCTAACTCATCAAATTTGGAGTTAAAAGAGTCTATGTATGGACTTAGCACTGTTAATTTATTTTTGTTTTTAGCCAAGAAGCCCTTCAAGTCTTCAACGTTATAATATCGAGTCTGTGCTCGAACTGAGCTTTCATCGGGGTCCAAGTTTATAAGTTTTGTGAAGTCAATTTCATCAATGCCACCTTTGAATCTTAGAAATTCTTCAGTGTCAATCGACATCATTTCAATATGATTAGATCATGCGTTACCAATTGATAAATAAATACTACACTACTGTATGTTACTAGTGATATGACCATATCTGGAGATGATAGTAGTGGCAGCACGCTATTTATGAAATACAATGCCACATTAATGTACTCATCACCGAATGCTGAAACTAAACAGGTATAATGGAAACATAGAATAAGCAGTTTGATACGTTGAAATACTGCATATAAAAGTGAACAAGCATATAGATATAAACAATGTGTGGTGATACTATTTACATTCATCAACAAAACAAAACAAGCAGGAAAGAGAGAAAAAACCAGGATGATTAGGCTTATTAATAATGCTAAAGTACGGTGGCAGAATGCCCATGGCTTGCATACACACTGCCATGTTATTATACATTACACCAGTCGTTGTTCGTTTCGGGAGTCACTTCACTTAGCGTTCAAGTTGTTTGAGTTCGCGCTCAGTGGTAATGTTTACCTTGCGCCCGGATGACAGTAGACACACAATGCGACCGTCCATAGTCCATGTTGCTTGCACCCCAGCAGCAGATCGCGCTTTTTGTTAAGTTCTCAGTTATTACATTTTTTGTTCCTTTCAGTTTTCGTTTTGTTGCGATGATCTTTTGTCGTTGTTCGTATCGCGCGAACTTCACAATGATCGGGCGTGGTTTATCGCCTTGTGATTTTCCCAGTCAATGACTGCGGTCGATGCTTTTGCAGTCTAGCATGATCGACCCCTAGCGACTTGCTGTATATATCGATTACCGCGTTGGTCGTCGTCTCCTTTTGTTGTTCAAGGATGCCATGAAAGACTTGTACCTCTCCAAGTCGTCTATCTGGTCACTTAGGAAGCGTCGGCTGCCTTACCGCTTCGGCTAGGCGGCAAAAAGTGGTAACTTCGGCGGGACAATTCGGTCGCACAGGCAGCATTTTAAAAACAAGTTCACTAAAACTGCATCGTCGCCGAAGTGGTATCGTTGCCGACGCGACAAGTACGGGCGAATATTGGTCGTTTCGGCGCTTTGTTTTATGAAAGGTTTCGATTAGTAAATTGATTATACTCAAATTTCCGTGATAAACTACTTTATTAATTATTATGTTTAGCAGAAATACATAATATAAAACTGGTATTTGAGATTGTACTATTATGTGAAAGTGCTTGAAAATCTAAATAATAAAAAAGAATATTGGAATGCAAAGATTAGTATTTTGGAAAACACTCGAATTAAACGTTACATTCTGAGATCGCCCATATTTTAAATTAAATAAAACTGTTCAGTGAATCATCGTGCCCCATACAATATCATAAACTATATATAACTTTTCTCGTACTACGCAATTTTAAAATAAAACGGCATTAAAGATTAACAAGTATATCCGCGTGCTATATTCCGCTGAAAATACGTGGCCAATTTTAGAAGAAAAAAAAACACTTTATCAAATACATATCAAATGCCATCTGATGCATATGGCAACACATAGCTCATTCTACAATGCAACTTTAAATTCATAACAATCTGACACTTGTGCAAGATGTAATCCGCACCTCATTTCTAGTTTTATTATAAACAATCATGTATAATTTCGCAAGTAATAGGTTACCCCTAATTGTGTAGCGTTTTCTGTACAAATATAATGTTACTTTTTTCAACAAATCATTCCACTGGCGTCTAACTATAACCCGGATGTGTGTGTGTGTGTGTGTTTGTTTGTGTGTTTGTGTGTGTGTGTGTTTGTGTGTGTGTGTTTGCGTATGTGTTTGTGTGTGTGTGTGTGTGTGTGTGTGTGTGTGTGGTTGTGTGTGTGTGTGTGTGTGTGTGTGTGTGTGTGTGTGTGTGTGTGTGTGTGTGTGTGTGTGTGTGTGTGTGTGTGTGTGTGTGTGTGTGTGTGTGTGTGTGTGTGTGTGTTCCTTGTCTCTTGTCAAATTTCCACACCATCAAAACTTAGATGTAATGGTTTGGTATATATTCGTTTTATTTCTGTATCATTCCACATTATTGTAGCCTCACCAGATGGGTGACCATGTACTATTCCATCCGAGTAGTCAAATAAGATATAAAATCTATTTTCTTGTAACGTAACGCACACACGCACAAACGCACACACGAACACACGAACACTCGCACACACTCACACGCACACACGCACACACGCACACACACACATACACACACAAATACACACAAAGACACACATAGTGAATACATTTTTTGAAAATACAAACTGATATTTGTAGAGAATATTATGTTTACTAATAAAATTAACAGCCAATTATACTTTAGTCTTTCCAATATTTTAGCGAAAAATTAGTACTTTTGAAAATAGCCAATAGTTAGAACGCTGATGAGTTTCTTTGTATCGAGGCACTACTTTCTAGGATACAAATATGAACGGGTAGAACATCAACAGAAAACGTTAACAAATTAGGAGTAACCTATTACTTGCGAAACGGTAGAAGACTTTTAAAAATAATACTACCGAACTAGAAATGAGCAACTGATTAGATATTGCGTGTCATTTCACTGCCGGTCAGATTTGTAAAATTAAAGTTGCATTGTGAGTTTAAGTACGATAATTATTGTTAACTATTTTTAATGAAAGTGAATGTACAACACCAACTCTAATAACTCGCTAAAGTATGTGTCATTTTGGAATTTGATATATTATTCGATAAATTATGTGTTTTTGGCCAGAATAACCGGTCGAATGTCCAGCGGAATATGGCACGCAGATAACAAAATTATTTGTTTTATTGTTATTTCGTTTTTCTAACATATATTAGACATACCGCGAATAGTAGATTGTATTCATTTTTTGTTTTTCGTACTTCAAATATGAAAACGAAAAACAACCTTTGTTTGCTTTTTCGTTCGCCAATTTCAAAACGAAAAAGGAAAAGACGGTAAATACGTGGACCACAGTGGCGTTCGTTTTTGTTTTAAGTTATCCTTATACAAGTTCACATTGGAACTCTCGTAAACAAAACATTCGTTGCCAAACATACAACTACAATGCATCACTCCACAATGTCCCGCCATTGTCCATGTTGAATTGAAATAACAAATTATGCAGTGGTGTAACGAAAAGAGTGGCTCCTCTGTTGCGGAATGTAGCTGTGAGGGTTACTAGTTTATTGATTGAATCGTTTATTCAAACATTGGCACCATTGATACCATGCAAGACAACCATGCATATATAGATATGCATAATCACATACACATCGATACATTTGATGCGATATCATCATATTTACAAAATACCACATACGTACATAATTTAATATATACATAGGTCCTACATAAATGAGTAACAATGTTTGAAGGGGCGTGCATAGTAACATGAGTAATCAACTGAATAGAAAAGTGCATACTTTTCTTAAAGGGATTCTTTGAGAATTTTAATCTCTTTGTAATGCACGCAATTATTAGATAATAATGTTAATATGATTATTTCATGTAATTCTATGCGTTTATTTCATTAGAATTATTATTTTTAATTAATCACTAATGACCATCACAATATATCGAAAACAAATCCCTGCGTAGGCGCAGTTTCTGCTTTGGGCCCAACTCCACGATCCGTATAAGGCATGCTCATGAATATTCGGGACTGTCCGTCAAACTTCGATTAGCTACGCCGAGTTAATAGATGCAAGAAATACGTCATCAACATGTGTGTATAATGATTAGCCACCGCCATGCGAATGAGTCCTGACCGATAAAATTATCACAATGAAACGTGGACCAGCTGTTAATGCCATAGATTCAGCAAAAAAATTATATGGAATAAAAGGAGAATGAACATAGCGACAGTTCATGACAGACGGATTGATTTAAAAGAAAAAACACCACCTCTCCATGCACGAAGCCGTCGATGCCGATGCCGATGTCATATTGAATGATTGACATTGTTTTTGTTGAATTATAAAAACTATGGTACCATCATGTTCCTTTTAATGAAACGTTTAGATAACAGAAACTTACCGAAGCCGAGAAACATTCAATAATGAAACCATTTTATTTTCACCATGAATCCAACTGCTATTTCCGTAAGCAATATAAATACATTATACATCACTAAAGTAATTTACAGTATTAAAGTAGGATAGGTGGTTATGTACTTTCCTATCTACATAAGGTTTATTTTTAGTTTGAAAAATGAAGATCTATAAAGAACATTATTGTCGACAAAATATTAAAATATATTGCATTAGTGTAAAAACATGTTTTATTTTATACTGGGAGTGCAAACGTAATTACTTGTTCTGCCCATCATTTAGAGTAACAGATATTGAATTTGTTTCTCTCAAACTCCTGTTTCGATAACAAATAAAATGGCCATTGTATGATGGAAATAAAGTTATAAAATTACAAAACTTTAAAAGTAACGCATATTTTAAAACACTGTTTTCAGTCATCATTGGTGTATTTAGCTCAAGAAGATCCTTAAAATATTTTGAATGTTGTGGAACATTTATATTTTATGAATTTTCAAAATTATTGTAAAAGCAACTTTGTCGACCCCTTTTTATACACTATTCCCAGTATAGTTCACATAACACAAACTTGTTTCAAAAATGTTTGAAGAATATGCTGTAGAACACAATCCAAACATAAGAAAGCATATTTTTTTTTATGTACTCCTACTTTGCAACATAATAACAGGATGATGTACATTTGGATGCACAAATTGATCGATTGCACAAATCCATCTGAAACGTAGTGATGTACATATTCCCAGCAGAAGCCACACGGAACTAATGTGGCAGAAAAAAGTCGGACATCTTCTTCACTACTGTGTCAGTTAACATATTGTCCTATTAATAGCACTGCTATGCATTTTGATAAACAAAGCTATAAGATGCACACATCTATTTGAAACTCGAAGTGAGGTACAACTTCCCAGTAGATGTCGCACAGAACAGAATGGGGCAGAACGAAGTCAGACATCATCTTATGTCAGGTGACCCATTGTCCAATTAATGGCATTGTTAAGTAGAACTCTTCAATATCCTATTTCCATCAGCTCAGCTATTTCCAAAGTTCCTGCAAATAAACAAAGTTTAATTTAGGAAACTGAGCCTAAATATGAATTAACTAACCCAACACTGTGCAGATTAATTCAGTTTAGATATTGGATTATGGGACATATCACCAAGTGTACAGCTGGCTAAATGGAAAAGAAATACAAGAGAACCTTGTTATGTTGATTCAGTCAGACTAAAATCCCAATCCATTACTTTGGCCAACTTTTAATATGCTTCTACATAATTACCTGTAGGCATTGGTCATATACAGTGCATTCCAGATAACTCGAACTCACATAAGTGAATTTTTGCTATGTTAGGTCAATCTTTTCCTCGGTCCAGGGCAAAGGTCCCAAAAAGGAGACCTTCTGATAACTTTCTAGTTGTCAGAAATTCCACTTATTCGTATTTTCATGGGTCCCTGGAAGTTCGACCATTTCCAGAGTGCCCTGTATATTTTCATTTATTCTTAATATATAATTAATGTTGTATATAATTATACATATGGGCCATTCTCGTGAAAAGTGTACAGTAACATGTCAAAAATAAATGTTTAATTTGTTTTTAGCGAGTACTATTATTATCAAATGTGCTATTTACATGAAGCAGTACAATTTGATCTGATCTATTATTATATTTTAAAAATGTATTCATGGATAAAAACTTATGTATACTAGAGTGCTGATCTGCTGGTGTCCAAAATTCGTGCATCGTAAAAATCAGTGGCAACATGGTATGGTGTACTTTTTAACAAACCTAAAACGTTTACATTGAATGATGACATGCCAGCCAGGTTTACTAACAATCGGAGCTGTAGCATTAAAAACAGTCTGTGAACGTACGAATCTCACATTTTATGTTTCGGTTCAAATAAGTGGGGAAACGGGGACTTCACTGCATCTCAAATACCGGACAATGCAGTTTTACTAACTAGAAAGGCGAGACCCTTGCCTAAGGCTATGTTATTTACTGTAGTAGAGGCACGACAGGCTCAGTGACAGTCCCAGCTGTAGCTGACACTGACTGCAGCCGTCCGCGTTGGCGGGCGTTATAATTCTATTTAATCGAAACGTTACTCGGCTGACGGCATTGGGAAGCAGGATAAATAAACAATGCATACGCTTCCTACATTTATACAAATAGCTGTCAATATACATATGTCTACAAATTACTTATTTACAATGCCATTGCTTGAAACAACTTACCTCGGAATCTGACATGTTGGCTGTGTGTGTGACGTCAACGGTCTATGCGTTGTTCACTGCGCGGACATGAATATTAATTATTCTTAGGGTACAGAATTAATAATCCACGTAGCAACAAGCTCAAAATGATTCGCGTAAACACAATTGTTTATTGGCGTTTTGCGCAGATAACACCCAAATTATGCAAAAACAGGCAAGACATAAGTAGCAGAGAAAGTACTTATGAAAAATTAATACGTTTTGATACGGTACACCTCGAATGTATATTAGCTTACAAAGAATCCCTTCAATCAGTTAATGTTTTGCGAAATTTTTCCAAAACGACATTAGCGAAACTAAATTAATTTATTGACGCATCCAGGAAATGACTTTTGCAAAACACTGCCTATCCAACAATCTTTACATACGTGTATCACGTTACTTGGTCGGCATCACATCTGCCACATAAGCCATTAGTTCTCGCTGAAACAACTTTGACCTATGTGTTTGTTGCAAACACGCCATTTATGGTTATAATTTTAACAAAATATTCGATGCAATGTCGGATATATTCGTATGTTTGACAGCCATTCTGCATACTTGACGGACTTTGTCGCAAAGCAATAGGTCACGTGATGGATATAACAATTGAGGTGGGATCTATAAGTTTAGTCATTTTAATCAGCTCAACCATTTCAGAATGATAAATATTGCTTCGTTAATAACCACGTGTGTGTATTTGTTTGTGTGTGTGTGTGTGTGTGTGTGTGTGTGGGTGTATGTGTGCGTGTGCATATGTGTGTTTGCTTATGTGTGTATGTGGTGTGTGTGTGTGTGCGTGTGTGCGTGTGTGCGTGTGTGCGTGTGTGCGTGTGTGCGTGTGTGCGTGTGTGTGTTTACTTCTGTGTATCCGTAATGTGGGTGCGTTTGCGACAGCATGTTTTTTTCTAGTGTGATCTCGTGTGGTCCAAATATGTGTTTTTCTAAAATAAACC
>JAHLWY010002912.1:0-10028 GCA_020002185.1 Paraescarpia echinospica | reverse complement strand
AAAGTATCCCCGAACACCAACAATGACACCTACATGGTGACCAGTATCCCCGTACACCAACAATGACACTAACACGTTTAACGGTATCCCCGTATACCAACAATTACACTTACACAGCGAACATTATCCCCGTACACCAACAATGACACTTTCACGGTGAACAATATCCCCTTACATCAACAGTGACACTTACACGGCGAACACTATTCCCGTACACCAACAGTGACACTTCCACGGTGAACAGTATCCCCGTACACGAACAATGACACTTACACAGTGAACAGTATCCCCGTACACCAATAATGACACTTACACAGTAAACAGAATTGACGTATACCAACAATGACACTTACACGGTGAAGAGTATCCTCGTACACCAACAATGACACTTACACCTTGAACAGTATCCCCGTACACCAACAATGACACTTACACGGTGAACAGTATCCCCGTACACCAACAATGACACTTACACAGTGAACAGTATCCCCGTATACCAACAATGACACTTACACAGTGAACAGAATCGACATATACCAACAATGACACTTATACCTTGAACAGTATCCTCTTAAACCAACAATGACACTTACACAGTGAACAGTATCATCGTACACCAACAATGACACTTACACAGTGAACAGTAACCCCGTACACCAACAATGACACCTACACGGTGAACAGTATCCCCGTACACCAACAATGACACTTACACAGTGAACAGTATCCCCGTACGCATGTAATGACATAGAATGAACAGTATCCCTGTACACCAACAATGACATATACACAGTGAACAGTATCCCCGTACACCAACAATGACACTTACACGATGAACAGTATCCCCGTACACGAACAATGACACTTACACAGTGAACAGTATCCCCGTACACCAACAATGACCCTTACACCTTGAACAGTATCCCCGTACACCAACAATGACACTTACACGGTGAGCAATATCCCCTACACCAACAATGACACTTACACAGCGATCAGTATCCCCGTACACCAATAATGACACTTACACAGCGAACAGTATCCCCGTACACCAGCAATGACACTTACACGGTGAACAATATCCCCGTACATCAACAGTGACACTTACACGGTGAACACTATCCCCGAACACCAACAATGACACTTACACGGTTAACAGTATCCCCGTACATCAACAATGACACTGACACGATGAACAGTATCCCCGTACACGAACAATGACATTTACACGGTGAACAGTATCCCCGTACACCAACAATGACACTTACACGATGAGCAGTATCCCCATACACCAAGAATGACACTTACACAGTGAAAAGTATCCCCGACCACCAACAATGACACCTACATGGTGACCAGTATCCCCGTACACCAACAATGACACTAACACGTTTAACAGTATCCCCGTATACCAACAATTACACTTACACAGCGAACAGTATCCCCGTACACCAACAATGACACTTACACAGCGAACAGTATACCCGTACACCAACAATGACATTTGCACGGTGAACAGTATCCCCGTACACCAACAGTGACACTTACACGGTGAACTGTATCCCCGTACACCAACAATGACACTTACACAGTGAACAGTATCCCCGTACACATGTAATGACATAGAATGAACAGTATCCCTGTACACCAACAATGACATATACACAGTGAACAGTATCCCCGTACACCAACAATGACACTTACACGATGAACAGCATCCCCGTACACGAACAATGACACTTACACAGTGAACAGTATCCCTGTACACCAACAATGACCCTTACACCTTGAACAGTATCCCCGTACACCAACAATGACACTTACACGGTGAACAGTTTCCCCGTACACCAACAATGACATTTACACAGTGAACAGTATCCTCGTACACCAACAATGATACTTACACGGTGAACAGTATCCCCGTACACCAACAATGACACTTACACAGTGAACAGTATCCCCGTACACCAACAATGACACTTACACAGCGAACAGTATCCCCGTACACCAGCAATGACACTTACACGGTGAACAATATCCCCGTACAACAACAATGACACTTACACGGTGAACACTATCCCCGAACACCAACAATGACACTTACACGGTGAACAGTATCCCCGTACATCAACAATGACACTGACACGATGAACAGTATCCCCGTACACGAACAATGACATTTACACGGTGAACAGTATCCCCGTACACCAACAATGACACTTACACGATGAGCAGTATCCCCGTACACCAAGAATGACACTTACACAGTGAAAAATATCCCCGTACACCAACAATGACACCTACATGGTGACCAGTATCCCCGTACACCAACAATGACACTAACACGTTTAACAGTATCCCCGTATACCAACAATTACACTTACACAGCGAACAGTATCCCCGTATACCAACAATGACATGAACAGCGAACGGTATGCCATTACGCAACAATGACGCACGCGTTGAACCGGAAGTATCCCCATTAACGGTGACGCTTACGGTGGGGCAATCGTGCCAACAATGACGCGCACGGTGGAACAGTAATCCCGTACACCAACAATGTTGCCTGTGAACAGTATGCCGTACGCAACAATGACCTTGCACGGTGAGACAGTGTCGATACATAACAGTGGCCTTACGCGGTGAGACTGTATCCCCGTACACCAACAAACGCTTACGGTGAACAGTATCCCCATTGCACATGTAATGACATGATTTAACAGTATCCTGTACACCAACAATGAGCATATACACAGTGAACAGTATCCCCGTACACCAACAATGACACTTACACAGTGAACGGTATCCCCGTACACCAACAATGACACTTACACGGTGAACAGTATCCCCGTACACCAACAATGACACTTACACAGTGAACAGTATCCCCGTACACCAACAATGACACTTACACCTTGAACAGTATCCCCGTACACCAACAATAACACTTACACGGTGAACAGTATCCCCGTACACAAACAATGACACTTACACCTTGACCAGTATCCCCGTACACCAACAATGACACTTACACGGTGAAAAGTATCCCCGTACACCAACAAACCAGAGGCACCTGCGTGGTGACCAGGTATCCCCGTACACCAAACAATGACACTTACACGATGAACCGTTATCGTACGAACAGTAGAGCTTACGCAGTAAACAGTATCGGTTTCGCAACTATGGAACTTACGGTGAACAGTATCCCGTACACCAATGTGGCTTACTCACAGCCAGACGGTATCCCCATGCACCAGCAATGGCGCCGCACAGAGAACGGTATGCCGATACCAGCAGTAGCCTTACACCTTGAACGGTATCCCCGTACACCAACAATGACACTTACACGGTGAACAGTATCCCCGTACACCAACAATGACACTTACACCTTGAACAGTATCCCCGTACACCAACAATGACACTTACACGGTGAAAAGTATCCCCTTACTCCAACAATGACACTAACACAGTGAACGGTATCCTCGTACACCAACAGTGACACTTACACGGTGAACAGTATCCCCGTACACCAACAATGACACTTACATAGTGAACAGCATCCCCGTACACTAATAATGACACTTACACATTGAACAAAATCGACATATACCAACAATGACACTTACACGGTGAAGAGTATCCTCGTACACCAACAATGACACTTACACCTTGAACAGTATCCCCGTACACCAACAATGACACATACACGGTGAACAGTATCCCCGTACACCAACAATGACACTTGCACAGTGAACAGTATCCCCGTACACCAACAATGACACTTACACAGTGAACAAAATCGACATATACCAACAATGACACTTATACCTTGAACAGTATCCCCGTACACCAACAATGACACTTACACGGTGAACAGTATCCTCTTACACCAACAATGACACTTACACAGTGAACAGTATCCTCGTACACCAACAATGACACTTACACGGTGAACAGTATTCCCGTACACCAACAATGACACTTACACAGTGAACAGAATTGACATATACCAAAAATGACACTTACACTGTGAAGAGTATCCCCGTACACCAACAATGACACTTACACGGCGAACACTATACTCATACTCCAACAATGACACATACAAAGTGAACAGTATCCTCGTACACCAACAATGACACATACACAGTGAACAGTATCCCCGTCCACCAACAACGACACTTACACAGTGAAAAGTATCCCCGTACACCAACAAGGACACCTACATGGTGAACAGTATCCCCGTACACCAACAATGACACTAACACGTTGAACAGTATCCCCGTACAACAAAAATGACACTTACACAGCGAACAATATCCCCGTGCACCAATAATGACACTTACACAGCGAACAGTATCCCCGTACACCAATAATGACACTTACACAGCGAACAGTATCCCCGTACACCAGCAATGACACTTACACGGTGAACAATATCCCCTTACATCAACAGTGACACTTACACGGCGAACACTATCCTCGTACACCAACAATGACACTTCCACGGTGAACAGTATCCCCGTACATCAACAATGACACTGACACGATGAACAATATCCCCGTACACGAACAATGACACTTACACGGTGAACAGTATCCCCGTACACCAACAATGACACTTACACAGTGAACAGTATCCCCGTACACCAACAATGACACTTACACAGTGAACAGAATTGACATATACCAACGATGACACTTACACGGTGAAGAGTATCCTCGTACACCAACAATGACACTTACACCTTGAACAGTATCCCCGTACACCAACAATGACACATACACGGTGAACAGTATCCCCGTACACCAACAATGACACTTACACAGTGAACAGTATCCCCGTACACCAACAATGACACTGACACAGTGAACAGAATCGTCATATACCAACAATGACACTGATACCTTGAACAGTATCCCCGTACACCAACAATGACACTTACACTGTGAACAGTATCCTCTTACACCAACAATGACACTTACACAGTGAACAGTGTCCTCGTACACCAACAATGACACTTACACGATGAACACTATCCCCGTACACCAACAATGACACTTACACAGTGAACAGTAACCCCGTACACCAACAATGAGACCTACACGGTGAACTGTATCCCCGTACACCAATAATGACACTTACACAGTGAACATTATCCCCGTACACATGTAATAACATAGAATGAACAGTGTCCCTGTACACCAACAATGACATATACACAGTGAACAGTATCCCCGTACACCAACAATGACACTTACACCTTGAACAGTATCCCCGTACACCAACAATGACACGTACATGGTGAACAGTATCCCCGCACACCAACAATGACACTTACACAGTGAACAGTATCCTCGTACACCAACAATGACACTTACACAGTGAACGGTATCCCCGTAATCCAACAATGACACTTACACAGTGAACAGAATTGACATATACCAACGATGACACTTACACGATGAACAGTATCCCCGTACACCAACAATGACACATACACGGTGAACAGTATCCCCGTACACCAACAATGACACTTACACAGTGAACAGTATCCCCGTACACCAACAATGACACTTACACAGTGAACAGAATCGTCATATACCAACAATGACACTGATACCTTGAACAGTATCCCCGTACACCAACAATGACACTTACACTGTGAATAGTATCCTCTTACACCAACAGTGACACTTACACAGTGAACAGTGTCCTCGTACTCCAACAATGACACTTACACGGTGAACAGTATCCCCGTACACCAACAATGACACTTACACAGTGAACAGTAACCCCGTACACCAACAATGAGACCTACACGGTGAACTGTATCCCCGTACACCAATAATGACACTTACACAGTGAACAGTATCCCCGTACACATGTAATAACATTGAATGAACAGTGTCCCTGTACACCAACAATGACATATACACAGTGAACAGTATCCCCGTACACCAACAATGACACTTACACGGTGAACAGTATCCCCGTACACCAATAATGACACTTACACAGTGAACAGTATTGACATATACCAACAATGACACTTACACGGTGAAGAGTATCCTCGTACACCAACAATGACACTTACACATTGAACAGTATCCCCGTACACCAACAATGACACTTACACGGTGAACAGTATCCCCGTTCACCAAGAATGACACACAGTGAAAAGTATCCCCGTACACCAACAATGACACTAACACGTTTAACAGTATCCCCGTATACCAACAATGACACTTACACAGCGAACAGTATCCCCGTACACCAACAATGACACTTACACAGTGAACAGTATCCTCGTACACCAACAATGACACGTACACGGTGAACAGTATCCCCGTACAAAAACAATGACACTTACACAGATAACAGTATCCCCGTACACCAAGAATGACACTTACACAGTGAAAAGCATCCCCGTACACCAACAATGACACCTACGTGGTGACCAGTATCCCCGTACATCAACAATGACACTAACACGTTTAACAGTATCCCCGTATACCAACAATGACACTTACACAGCGAACAGTATCCCCGTACACCAACAATGACACTTACACAGTAAACAGAATCGACATATACCAACAATGACACTTATACCTTGAACAATATTCCCGTACACCAACAATGACACTTACACTGTGAACAGTATCCTCTTACACCAACAATGACATTTACACAGTGAACAGTGTCCTCGTACACCAACAATGACACTTACACGGTGAACAGTATCCCCGTACACCAACAATGACACTTACACAGTGAACAGTAACCCCGTATACCAACAATGAGACCTACACGGTGAACTGTATCCCCGTACACCAATAATGACACTTACACAGTGAACAGTAACCCCGTACACATGTAATAACATAGAATGAACAGTGTCCCTGTACACCAACAATGACATATACACAGTGAACAGTATCCCCGTACACCAACAATGCCACTCACACCTTGAACAGTATCCCCGTACACCAACAATGACACTTACACGGTGAATAGTATCCCCGTACACCAACAATGACATTTACACAGTGAACAGTATCCTCGTACACCAACAATGATACTTACACGGTGAACAGTATCCCCGTACACCAACAATGACACTTACACAGTGAACAGTATCCCCGTACACCAACAATGACACTTACACCTTGAACAGTATCCCCGTACACCAACAATGACACGTACATGGTGAACAGTATCCCCGTACACCAACAATGACACTTACACAGTGAACAATATCCTCGTACACCAACAATGACACTTACACAGTGAACGGTATCCTCGTACACCAACAATGACACTTACACGGTGAACAGTATCCCCGTACACCAACAATGACACTTACACAGTGAACAGTATCCCAGTAATTCAACAATGACACTTACACAGTGAACAGAATTGACATATACCAACGATGACACTTACACGATGAAGAGTATCCTCGTACACCAACAATGACACTTACACCTTGAACAGTATCCCCGTACACCAACAATGACACATACACGGTGAACAGTATCCCCGTACACCAACAATGACACTTACACAGTGAACAGTATCCCCGTACACCAACAATGACACTGACACAGTGAACAGAATCGTCATATACCAACAATGATACTGATACCTTGAACAGTATCCCCGTACACCAACAATGACACTTACACTGTGAACAGTATCCTCTTACACCAAAAATGACCCTTACACCTTGAACAGTAACCCCGTACACCAACAATGACACTTACACGGTGAACAGTATCCCCGTACCCCAATAATGACACTTACACAGTGAACATAATTGACATATACCAACAATGACACTTCCACGGTGAAGAGTATCCTCGTACACCAACAATGACACTTACACCTTGAACAGTATCCCCGTACACCAACAATGACACTTACACGGTGAACAGTATCCCCGTACACCAAGGATGACACTTACACAGTGAAAAGTATCCCCGTACACCAACAATGACACTAACACGTTTAACAGTATCCCCGTATACCAACAATGACACTTACACAGCGAACAGTATCCCCGTACACCAACAATGACACCTACGTGGTGACCAGTATCCCCGTACATCAACAATGACACTAACACGTTTAACAGTATCCCCGTATACCAACAATGACACTTACACAGCGAACAGTATCCCCGTACACCAACAATGACACTTACACAGTAAACAGAATCGACATATACCAACAATGACACTTATACCTTGAACAGTATCCCCGTACACAAACAATGACACTTACACTGTGAACAGTATCCTCTTACACCAACAATGACACTTACACAGTGAACAGTGTCCTCGTACACCAACAATGACACTTACACGGTGAACAGTATCCCCGTACACCAACAATGACACTTACACAGTGAACATTAACCCCGTACACCAACAATGAGACCTACACGGTGAACTGTATCCCCGTACACCAATAATGACACTTACACAGTGAACAGTATCCCCGTACACATGTAATAACATAGAATGAACAGTATCCCTGTACACCAACAATGACATATACACAGTGAACAGTATCCCCGTACACCAACAATGACACTTACACGATGAACAGTATCCCCGTACACGAACAATGACACTTACACAGTGAACAGTATCCTCGTACACCAACAATGACCCTTACACCTTGAACAGTATCCCCGTACACCAACAATGACACTTACACGGTGAACAGTATCCCCGTACACCAATAATGACAATTACACAGTGAACAGAATTGACATATACCAACAATGACATTTACACGGTGAAGAGTATCCTCGTACACCAACAATGACACTTTCACCTTGAACAGTATCCCCGTACACCAACAATGACACTTACACGGTGAACAGTATCCCCGTAAACCAAGAATGACACTTACACAGTGAAAAGTATCCCCGCTCACCAACAATGACACTTACACAGCGAACAGTATCCCCGTACACCAACAATGACACTTACACAGTGAACAGTATCCTCGTACACCAACAATGACACATACACGGTGAACAGTATCCCCGTACACCAACAATGACACTTACACAGTGAACAGTATCCCCGTACACCAACAATGACACTTACACAGTGAACAAAATCGACATATACCAACAATGACACTTATAACTTGAAGAGTATCCCCGTACACCAACAATGACACTTACACTGTGAACAGTATCCTCTTACACCAACAATGACACTTACACAGTGAACAGTATCCTCGTACACCAACAATGACACTTACACGGTGAACAGTATCCCCGTACACCAACAATGACACTTACACAGTGAACAGTATCCCCGTACACCAACAATGACACTTACACAGTGAACAGAATTGACATATACCAACGATGACACTTACACGATGAAGAGTATCCTCGTACACCAACAATGACACTTACACCTTGAACAGTATCCCCGTACACCAACAATGACACATACACGGTGAACAGTATCCCCGTACACCAACAATGACACTTACACAGTGAACAGTATCCCCGTACACCAACAATGACACTTACACAGTGAACAGAATCGTCATATACCAACAATGACACTGATACCTTGAACAGTATCCCCGTACACCAACAATGACACTTACACTGTGAACAGTATCCTCTTACACCAACAATGACACTTACACAGTGAACAGTGTCCTCGTACACCAACAATGACACTTACACGGTGAACAGTATCCCCGTACACCAACAATGACACTTACACAGTGAACAGTAACCCCGTACACCAACAATGAGACCTACACGGTGAACTGTATCCCCGTACACCAATAATGACACTTACACAGTGAACAGTATCCCCGTACACATGTAATAACATAGAATGAACAGTGTCCCTGTACACCAACAATGACATATACACAGTGAACAGTATCCCCGTACACCAACAATGACACTTACACGATGAACTGTATCCCCGTACACGAACAATGACACTTACACAGTGAACAGTATCCCCGTACACCT
>JAHLWY010002911.1:0-10031 GCA_020002185.1 Paraescarpia echinospica | reverse complement strand
GGCTGAGTAACCTGGACAATGACATCTATATCTGACATTAGTCTTCCACGCTCTACACATACCCAACTGTAGCATTTACTGCTGTATTGCTGAGTACCCTGGACAATGACATATATATCTGACACTAGTCTACCACGTCTTACAATTACCCAACTGTAGCATGTACTGTTGTATGGCTGAGTACCCTGGACAATGACATCTATATCTGACATTTTTCTACCACGCCCTACAATTACCCAACTGTAGCATGTACTGCTGTATGGCTGAGTACCCTGGACAATGACATCTATATCTGACACTAGTCTGCCACATCCTACAATTACCCAACTGTAGCATGTACTGTTTTATGGCTGAGTACCCTGGACAATGACATCTATATCTGACATTTGTCTACCACGCCCTACAATTACCCAACTGTTGCATGTACTGCTGTATGGCTGAGTATCCTGGACAATGACATATATATCTGACACTAGTCTACCTCGTCTTACAATTACCCAACTGTAGCATGTACTGTTGTATGGCTGAGTACCCTGGACAATGACATATATATCTGATACTAGTCTGCCACATCCTACAATTACCCAACTGTAGCATGTACTGCTGTACAGCTGAGTATTCTGGACAATGACATCTATATCTGACACTAGTCTACCACATCCTACAATTGCAGATGGCATGTGCTGTTGTATGGCTGGTACCCTGGACAATGACATATATCTGACGCTAGTCTGCCGCATCCTACAGTGCAACTGTAGCATGTGCTGTACGGCTAGGTATCCTGGACAATGACATCTATATCTGACGCTGGTCTACCGCATCTCTGGTGCTTAGCTGTAGCGTGTACTTGTTGTATGTCTGAGTACCTGGACAATGACATCTATATCTGACGTGATCTACCGCCCTACAATTTACCCAACTGTACGGTAGCATGGCTAATTACCCTGGACAATGACATCTATATCTGACACTAGTCTGCCACATCCTGGTGCCCAACTGTGGCATGTACTGTTGTATGGCTGGAGTACCCTGGACAATGACATCTATATCTGACATTGAGTCTACCACGCCCCTACAGCTGCTCAACTGTAGCATGTACTGCTGTATGGCTGATTACCCTGGACAATGACATATATATATGACGCACAGTCCTGCACATCTACAATTACCCAACTGTAGCATGTACTGCTGTATGGCTGAGTATCCTGGGCAATGACATATATATCTGACACTAGTCTACCACGTCTTACAATTACCCAACTGTAGCATGTACTGTTGTATGGCTGAGTACCCTGGACAATGACATATATATCTGACACTAGTCTGCCACATCCTGTAATTACCCAACTGTAGCATGTACTGCTGTACAGCTGAGTATCCTGGACAATGACATCTATATCTGACACTAGTCTACCACATCCTACAATTACCCAACTGTAGCATGTATTGTTGTATGGCTGAGTACCCTGGACAATGACATCTATATCTGACATTTGTCTACCACGCCCTACAATTACCCAACTGTAGCATGTACTGCTGTATGGCTGAATACCCTGGACAATGACATCTATATCTGACACTAGTCCACCACATCCTTCAATTACCCAACTGTAGCATATACTGTTGTATGGCTGAGTACCCTGGACAATGACATCTATATCTGACATTAGTCTACCACGCCCTACAATTACCCAACTGTAGCATGTACAGCTGTATAGCTGAGTACCCTGGACAATGACATATATATCTGACACTAGTCTGCCACATCCTACAATTACCCAACTGTAGCATGTACTGTTGTATGGCTGAGTACCCTGGACAATGACATATATATCTGACACTAGTCTGCCACATCCTACAATTACCCAACTGTAGCATGTACTGCTGTACAGCTGAGTGTCCTGGACAATGACATCTATATCTGACACTAGTCTACCACATCCTACAATTACCCAACTGTAGCATGTATTGTTGTATGGCTGAGTACCCTGGACAATGACATCTATATCTGACATTTGTCTACCACGCCCTACAATTACCCAACTGTAGCATGTACTGCTGTATGGCTGAGTACCCTGGACAATGACATCTATATCTGACATTAGTCTACCACGCCCTACAATTACCCAACTGTAGCATGTACAGCTGTATAGCTGAGTACCCTGGACAATGACATCTATATCTGACACTAGTCTGCCACATCCTACAATTACCCAACTGTAGCATGTACTGTTGTATGTCTGAGTACCCTGGACAATGACATCTATATCTGACATTAGTCTACCACGCCCTACAATTACCCAACTGTAGCATGTACAGCTGTATAGCTGAGTACCCTGGACAATGACATATATATCTGACACTAGTCTGCCACATCCTACAATTACCCAACTGTAGCATGTACTGTTGTATGGCTGAGTACCCTGGACAATGACATCTATATCTGACATTAGTCTACCACGCCCTACAACTACTCAACTGTAGCATGTACTGATGTATGGCTGATTACCCTGGACAATGACATATATATATGACACTAGTCTACCACATCCTACAATTACCCAACTGTAGCATGTACTGCTGTATGGCTGAGTACCCTGGGCAATGACATCTATATCTGACACTAGTCTACCACATCCTATAATTACCCAACTGTAGCATGTACTGTTGTATGTCTGAGTACCCTGGACAATGACATCTATATCTGACATTAGTCTACCACGCCCTACAATTACCCAACTCTAGCATGTACAGCTGTATAGCTGAGTACCCTGGACAATGACATCTATATCTGACACTAGTCTGCCACATCCTACAATTACCCAACTGTAGCATGTACTGCTGTATGGCTGAGTACCCTGGACAATGACATATATATCTGACACTAGTCTGCCACATCCTACCATTACCCAACTCTAGCATGTACTGCTGTACAGCTGAGTATCCTGGACAATGACATATATATCTGACATTTGTCTACCACGTCTTACAATTACCCAACTGTAGCATGTACTGCTGTATGGCTGAGTATCCTGGACAATGACATATATATCTGACACTAGTCTACCACGTCTTACAATTACCCAACTGTAGCATGTACTGTTGTATGGCTGAGTACCCTGGACAATGACATATATATCTGACACTAGTCTGCCACATCCTATAATTACCCAACTGTAGCATGTACTGCTGTACAGCTGAGTACCCTGGACAATGACATCTATATCTGACACTAGTCTACCACATCCTACAATTACCCAACTGTAGCATATACTGTTGTATGGCTGAGTACCCTGGACAATGACATCTATATCTGACATTAGTCTACCACGCCCTACAATTACCCAACTGTAGCATGTACAGCTGTATGACGGCTGAGTACCCTGGACAATGACATCTGCGCATCGCGACGTTCGCAGCATCCTACAATTACCCAACTTTGTAGCATGTACTGTTTGAAACGGTACCCTGGACAATGACGCGCCTTATCTGACGCTAGTCTGCCATCCTACAATTTGCCCAGCTGTATGTACTGCTGTATGGCTGAGTACCCTGGACAATGAAATCTATATCTGACACTAGTCTACCACATCCTACAATTACCCAACTGTAGCATGTACTGTTGTATGTCTGAGTACCCTGGACAATGACATCTATATCTGACATTAGTCTACCACGCCCTACAGTTACCCAACTGTAGCATGTACAGCTGTATAGCTGAGTACCCTGGACAATGACATCTATATCTGACACTAGTCTGTCACATCCTACAATTACCCAACTGTAGCATGTACTGTTGTATGGCTGAGTACCCTGGACAATGACATCTATATCTGACATTAGTCTACCACGCCCTACAACTACTCAACTGTAGCATGTACTGCTGTATGGCTGATTACCCTGGACAATGACATATATATATGACACTAGTCTACCACATCCTACAATTACCCAACTGTAGCATGTACTGCTGTATGGCTGAGTACCCTGGGCAATGACATCTATATCTGACACTAGTCTACCACATCCTATAATTACCCAACTGTAGCATGTACTGTTGTATGTCTGAGTACCCTGGACAATGACATCTATATCTGACATTAGTCTATCACGCCCTACAATTACCCAACTCTAGCATGTACAGCTGTATAGCTGAGTACCCTGGACAATGACATCTATATCTGACACTAGTCTGCCACATCCTACAATTACCCAACTGTAGCATGTACTGTTGTATGGCTGAGTACCCTGGACAATGACATATATATCTGACACTAGTCTGCCACATCCTACCATTACCCAACTCTAGCATGTACTGCTGTACAGCTGAGTATCCTGGACAATGACATCTATATCTGACATTTCTCTACCACGTCTTACAATTACCCAACTGTAGCATGTACTGCTGTATGGCTGAGTATCCTGGACAATGACATATATATCTGACACTAGTCTACCACGTCTTACAATTACCCAACTGTAGCATGTACTGTTGTATGGCTGAGTACCCTGGACAATGACATATATATCTGACACTAGTCTGCCACATCCTATAATTACCCAACTGTAGCATGTACTGCTGTACAGCTGAGTATCCTGGACAATGACATCTATATCTGACACTAGTCTACCACATCCTACAATTACCCAACTGTAGCATGTATTGTTGTATGGCTGAGTACCCTGGACAATGACATCTATATCTGACATTTGTCTACCACGCCCTACAATTACCCAACTGTAGCATGTACTGCTGTATGGCTGAGTACCCTGGACAATGACATCTATATCTGACACTAGTCTACCACATCCTACAATTACCCAACTGTAGCATATACTGTTGTATGGCTGAGTACCCTGGACAATGACATCTATATCTGACATTAGTCTACCACGCCCTACAATTACCCAACTGTAGCATATACAGCTGTATAGCTGAGTACCCTGGACAATGACATATATATCTGACACTAGTCTGCCACATCCTACAATTACCCAACTGTAGCATGTACTGTTGTATGGCTGAGTACCCTGGACAATGACATATATATCTGACACTAGTCTGCCACATCCTACAATTACCCAACTGTAGCATGTACTGCTGTACAGCTGAGTATCCTGGATACCATTATCTATATTCGATACACTAGTCTACCACATCCTACAAATAATCTAACCAGAAGATGTGTATTGTTGTATGGTTGAGTACCCTGGACAATGACATCTATATCTCGGACATTGATTTTGTTCACCACGCCCTACAATTGACTCCAACTGTAGCATTGTACTGCTGTATGGCTGAGTACCCTGGACAATGACATCTATATCTGACATTAGTCTACTACGCCCCACAATTACCCTGCTAACTGTAGTGCATGTACTGCTGTATGGCTGAGTACCCTGGGCAATGACATCTATATCTGACACTAGTCTACCACATCCTACAATTACCCAACTGTAGCATGTACTGTTGTATGTCTGAGTACCCTGGACAATGACATCTATATCTGACATTAGTCTACCACGCCCTACAATTACCCAACTGTAGCATGTACTGCTGTATAGCTGAGTACCCTGGACAATGACATCTATATCTGACACTAGTCTACCACATCCTACAATTACCCAACTGTAGCATGTACTGTTGTATGGCTGAGTACCCTGGACAATGACATCTATATCTGACATTAGTCTACCACGCCCTACAACTACTCAACTGTAGCATGTACTGATGTATGGCTGATTACCCTGGACAATGACATATATATATGACACTAGTCTACCACATCCTACAATTACCCAACTGTAGCATGTACTGCTGTATGGCTGAGTACCCTGGACAATGACATCTATATCTGACACTAGTCTACCACATCCTATAATTACCCAACTGTAGCATGTACTGTTGTATGTCTGAGTACCCTGGACAATGACATCTATATCTGACATTAGTCTACCACGCCCTACAATTACCCAACTCTAGCATGTACATTGTATAGCTATAATTCTGGGATAACAATGACATCTATATCTGACACTAGTCTGCCACATCCTACAACACTACCCAACTGTGCATGTACTGTTGTATGGTTGAGTACCCCTGGACAATGACATATATATCTGACACTAGTCTGCCACATCCTACCATTACTCCAACTCTAGTATGTACTGCTGTACAGCTGAGTATCCTGGACAATGACATATATATCTGACACAGTATCTACTATCTTACAATTACCCAACTGTAGCATGTACTGCTGTATGGCTGAGTAACCTGGACAATGACATATATATCTGACACTAGTCTACCACGTCTTAAAATTACCCAACTGTAGCATGTACTGCTGTATGGCTGAGTACCCTGGGTAATGACATATATATCTGACACTAGTCTACCACATCCTACAATTACACAACTGTAGCATGTACTGTTGTATGGCTGAGTACCCTGGACAATGACATATATATCTGACAATAGTCTGCCACATCCTACAATTACCCAACTGTAGCATGTTCTGCTGTACAGCTGAGTATCCTGGACAATGACATCTATATCTGACATTTGTCTACCACGTCTTACAATTACCCAACTGTAGCATGTACTGCTGTATGGCTGAGTATCCTGGACAATGACATATATATCTGACACTAGTCTACCACGTCTTACAATTACCCAACTGTAGCATGTACTGTTGTATGGCTGAGTACCCTGGACAATGACATATATATCTGACACTAGTCTGCCACATCCTACAATTACCCAACTGTAGCATGTACTGCTGTACAGCTGAGTATCCTGGACAATGACATCTATTTCTGACATTTGTCTACCACGTCTTACAATTACCCAACTGTAGCATGTACTGCTGTATGGCTGAGTATCCTGGACAATGACATATATATCTGACACTAGTCTACCACGTCTTACAATTACTCAACTGTAGTGCATGTAAATTGCTGTGGCCAGGCTGAGTATCCTGGGACAATGACATCTATATCTGACACTAGTCTGCCACATCCTACCACAATCTAACTCTAGTATGTAATGCCAGTTGAGTATCCTGGATGTAATGACATCTGTCTATTATTTGTCTACTCACGTCTTTACACTACCCAACTGTAGCATGTACTGTTGTATGGCTGAGTATCCTGGACAATGACATATATATCTGACACTAGTCTACCACGTCTTACACCACCCAACTGTGCATGTACTGCTGTATGGCTGAGCACCTGGACAAATGGACATTGATATGATCTCGGACACTTAGGTCTCTGCCAGCTTGATCCCATACTCTACTCCAACTTGCATGTACTGCTGCATGAAATGGAGTGCATCTCCTGGACAATGACATCTTATATCTGACACACTAGGGTCTACCACATCCTACAATTACCCAACTGTAGCATGTACTGTTGTATGGCTGAGTACCCTGGACAATGACATCTATATCTGACATTTGTCTACCACGCCCTACAATTACCCAACTGTAGCATGTACTGCTGTATGGCTGAGTACCCTGGACAATGACATCTATATCTGACACTAGTCTACCACATCCTACAATTACCCAACTGTAGCATATACTGTTGTATGGCTGAGTACCCTGGACAATGACATCTATATCTGACATTAGTCTACCACGCCCTACAATTACCCAACTGTAGCATGTACAGCTGTATAGCTGAGTACCCTGGACAATGACATATATATCTGACACTAGTCTGCCACATCCTACAATTACCCAACTGTAGCATGTACTGCTGTATGGCTGAGTACCCTGGACAATGACATATATATCTGACACTAGTCTGCCACATCCTACCATTACCCAACTCTAGCATGTACTGCTGTACAGCTGAGTATCCTGGACAATGACATATATATCTGACATTTGTCTACCACGTCTTACAATTACCCAACTGTAGCATGTACTGCTGTATGGCTGAGTATCCTGGACAATGACATATATATCTGACACTAGTCTACCACGTCTTACAATTACCCAACTGTAGCATGTACTGCTGTACAGCTGAGTATCCTGGACAATGACATCTATATCTGACACTAGTCTACCACATCCTACAATTACCCAACTGTAGCATGTACTGTTGTATGGCTGAGTACCCTGGACAATGACATCTATATCTGACATTTGTCTACCACGCCCTACAATTACCCAACTGTAGCATGTACTGCTGTATGGCTGAGTACCCTGGACAATGACATCTATATCTGACACTATTCTACCACATCCTACAATTACCCAACTGTAGCATGTACTGTTGTATGGCTGAGTACCCTGGACAATGACATATATATCTGACACTAGTCTGCCACATCCTACAATTACCCAACTGTAGCATGTACTGCTGTACAGCTGAGTGTCCTGGACAATGACATCTATATCTGACACTAGTCTACCACATCCTACAATTACCCAACTGTAGCATGTATTGTTGTATGGCTGAGTACCCTGGACAATGACATCTATATCTGACATTTGTCTACCACGCCCTACAATTACCCAACTGTAGCATGTACTGCTGTATGGCTGAGTACCCTGGACAATGAAATCTATATCTGACACTAGTCTACCACATCCTACAATTACCCAACTGTAGCATGTACTGTTGTATGTCTGAGTACCCTGGACAATGACATCTATATCTGACATTAGTCTACCACGCCCTACAATTACCCAACTGTAGCATGTACAGCTGTATAGCTGAGTACCCTGGACAATGACATCTATATCTGACACTAGTCTGCCACATCCTACAATTACCCAACTGTAGCATGTACTGTTGTATGGCTGAGTACCCTGGACAATGACATCTATATCTGACATTAGTCTACCACGACCTACAATTATCCAACTGTAGCATGTACTGCTGTATGGCTGATTACCCTGGACAATGACATATATATATGACACTAGTCTACCACATCCTACAATAACCCAACTGTAGCATGTACTGTTGTATGGCTGAGTACCCTGGGCAATGACATCTATATCTGACACTAGTCTACCAGTTCCTATAATTACCCAACTGTAGCATGTACTGTTTTATGGCTGAGTACCCTGGACAATGACATCTATATCTGGCATTAGTCTACCACGCCCTACAATTACCCAACTGTAGCATGTACTGCTGTATATCTGAGTATCCTGGACAATGATATCTATATCTGACACTAGTCTGCCACATCCTACAATTACCCAACTGTAGCATGTACTGTTGTATGGCTGAGTACCCTGGACAATGACATATATATCTGACACTAGTCTGCCACATCCTACCATTACCCAACTCTAGCATGTACTGCTGTACAGCTGAGTATCCTGGACAAAGACATCTATATCTGACATTTGTCTACCACGTCTTACAATTACCCAACTGTAGCATGTACTGCTGTATGGCTGAGTATCCTGGACAATGACATATATATCTGACACTAGTCTACCACGTCTTTCAATTACCCAACTGTAGCATGTACTGTTGTATGGCTGAGTACCCTGGACAATGACATATATATCTGACACTAGTCTGCCACATCCTATAATTACCCAACTTTAGCATGTACTGCTGTACAGCTGAGTATCCTGGACAATGACATCTATATCTGACACTAGTCTACCACATCCTACAATTACCCAACTGTAGCATGTATTGTTGTATGGCTGAGTACCCTGGACAATGACATCTATATCTGACATTTGTCTACCACGCCCTACAATTACCCAACTGTAGCATGTACTGCTGTATGGCTGAGTAGCCTGGACAATGACATCTATATCTGACATTAGTCTACCACGCCCTACAATTACCCAACTGTAGCATGTACAGCTGTATAGCTGAGTACCCTGGACAATGACATCTATATCTGACACTAGTCTACCACATCCTACAATTACCCAACTGTAGCATGTACTGTTGTATGGCTGAGTACCCTGGACAATGACATATATATCTGACACTAGTCTGCCACATCCTACCATTACCCAACTCTAGCATGTACTGCTGTA
>JAHLWY010002910.1:0-10037 GCA_020002185.1 Paraescarpia echinospica | reverse complement strand
GATAGTGTAGTCAACTACCACCACTAGCTTGTGTGGATGTCTGTCAGGGTAGTGTAGTCAACTTACCACCACTAGCTTGTGAGGATGTTTGTCAGGTTAGTGTAGTCAACTACTACCACTAGCTTGTGAGGATGTCTGTCAGTGTAGTGTAGTCAACTTACCACCACTAGCTTGTGAGGATGTCTGTCAGGGTAGTGTAGTCAACTTACCACCAATAGCTTGTGAGGATGTCTGTCAGGGTATTGTAGTGAACTACTACCACTAGCTTGTGAGGATGTCCGGCAGGGGTAGTGTAGTCAACTTACCACTACTAGCTTGTGGGGTTGTCTGCCAGGGTAGTGTTGTCAACTACTACCACTAGCTTGTGAGGATGTCTGTCAGGGGTATTGTAGGCAACTACCACCACTAGCTTGTGAGGATTTCTGCCAGGGGTAGTGTAGTCAACTACCACCACTAGCTTGTGGGGATGTCTGCCAGGGTAGTGTAGTTAACTACTACCACTAGCTTGTGAGGATGTCTGCCAGGGGTAGTGTAGTCAACTACCACCACTAGCTTGTGGGGATGTCTGCCAGTGTAGTGTAGTCAACTACCACCACTAGCTTATGAGTATGTCTGCCAGGGTAGTGTAGTCAACTACCACCACTAGCTTGTGAGGATGTCTGCGAGGGTAGTGTAGTCAACTTACCACCACTAGCTTGTGAGGATGTTTGTCAGGGTAGTGTAGTCAACTACTACCACTAGCTTGTGAGGATGTATGTCAGGGTAGTGTAGTCATCTTACCACCACTAGCTTGTGAGGATGTCTGTCAGGGTAGTGTAGACAACTACCACCACTAGCTTGTGAGGATGTCTGTCAGGGTAGTGTAGTCAAGTACCTTCACTAGCTTGTGAGGATGTCTGTCAGAGTAGTGTTGTCAACTACCACCACTAGCTTGTGAGAATGTCTGTCAGGGTAGTGTAGTCAACTACCACCACTAGTTTGTGAGGATGTCTGCCAGGGTAGTGTAGTCAACTACCACCACTAGCTTGTGGGGATGTCTGCCAGGGTAGTGTAGTCAACTACCACCACTAGCTTATGAGTATGTCTGCCAGGGTAGTGTAGTCAACTACCACCACTAGCTTGTGAGGATGTATGTCAGGGTAGTGTAGTCAACTTACCACCACTAGCTTGTGAGGATATATGTCAGGGTAGTGTAGTCAACTACCACCACTAGCTTGTGAGGATGTATGTCAGGGTAGTGTAGTCAACTACCACCACTAGCTTGTGAGGATGTCTGCCAGGGTAGTGTAGCCAACTACCACCACTAGCTTGTGAGGATGTATGTCAGGGTAGTGTAGTCAACTTACCACCACTAGCTTGTGAGGATGTCTGTCAGGGTAGTGTAGGCAACTTACCACCACTAGCTTGTGAGGATGTCTGTTAGGGTAGTGTAGTCAACTTACCACCACTAGCTTGTGATGATGTCTGTCAGGGTAGTGTAGTCAACTACCACCACTAGCTTGTGTGGTTGTCTGTCAGGGTAGTTTAGTCAACTACCACCACTAGCTTGTGAGGATGTATGTCAGGGTAGTGTAGTCAACTACCACCACTAGCTTGTGGGGATGTCTGCCAGGATAGTGTAATGTACTACCATCACTAGCTTGTGAGGATGTCTGCCAGGGTAGTGTAGTCAACTACCACCACTAGCTTGTGGGGATGTCTGCCAGGGTAGTGTAATCAACTACATCCACTAGCTTGTGAGGATGTCTGCCAGGATAGTGTAGTCAACTACCACCACTAGCTTGTGAGGATGTCTGTCAGGGTAGTGTAGTCAACTTACCACCACTAGCTTGTGAGGATGTCTGTCAGGGTAGTGTAGTCAACTACCACCACTTGCTTGTGAGGATGTCTGCCTGGGTAGTGTAGTCAACTACCACCACTAGCTTGTGAGGATGTCTGCAAGGGTAGTGTAGTCAACTACCACCACTAGCTTGTGATGATGTCTGTCAGGATAGTGTAGTCATCTACCACCACTAGCTTATGTGGATGTCTGTCAGGGTAGTGTAGTCAACTTACCACCACTAGCTTGTGAGAATGTTTGTCAGGTTAGTGTAGTCAACTACTACCACTAGCTTGTGAGGATGTCTGTCAGGATAGTGTAGTCAACTACCACCACTAGCTTGTGTGGATGTCTGTCAGGGTAGTGTAGTCAACTTACCACCACTAGCTTGCGAGGATGTTTGTCAGGTTAGTGTAGTCAACTACTACCACTAGCTTGTGAGGATGTCTGTCAGTGTAGTGTAGTCAACTTACCACCACTAGCTTGTGAGGATGTCTGTCAGGGTTGTGTAGTCAACTTACCACCAATAGCTTGTGAGGATGTCTGTCAGGGTATTGTAGTGAACTACTACCACTAGCTTGTGAGGATGTCTGGCAGGGGTAGTGTAGTCAACTTACCACTACTAGCTTGTGGGGATGTCTGCCAGGGTAGTGTAGTCAACTACTACCACTAGCTTGTGAGGATGTCTGTCAGGGGTATTGTAGTCAACTACCACCACTAGCTTGTGAGGATTTCTGCCAGGGGTAGTGTAGTCAACTACCACCACTAGCTTGTGGGGATGTCTGCCAGGGTAGTGTAGTTAACCACTAGCTTGTGAGGATGTCTGTCAGGGTAGTGTAGTCAACTTACCACCACTAGCTTGTGAGGATGTCTGTCAGGGTAGTGTAGTCAACTACCACCACTAGCTTGTGAGGATGTCTGCCAGGGTAGTGTAGTCAACTACCACCACTAGCTTGTGAGGATGTCTGTCAGGGTAGTGTAGTCTACTACCATCACTAGCTTGTGAGGATGTCTGTCAGGGTAGTGTAGGCAACTACCATCACTAGATTGTGAGGATGTCTGTCAGGGGGTATTGTAGTCCAGCTACCACCACAATATCAGTCAACTACTACCACTAACTTGTGAGGATGTCTGTCAGGGGTATTGTAGTCAACTGCCACCACTAGCTTGTGAGGATTTCTGCCAGGGGTAGTGTAGTCAACTACCACCACTAGCTTGTGGGGATGTCTGCCAGGGTAGTGTAGTTAACTACTACCACTAGCTTGTGAGGATGTCTGCCAGGGGTAGTGTAGTCAACTACCACCACTAGCTTGTGGGGATGTCTGCCAGTGTAGTGTAGTCAACTACCACCTCTAGCTTATGAGTATGTCTGCCAGGGTAGTGTAGTTAAATACTACCACTAGCTTGTGAGGATGTCTGTCAGGGTAGTGTAGTCAACTTACCACCAATAGCTTGTGAGGATGTCTGCCAGGGTAGTGTAGTCAACTACCACCACTAGCTTGTGAGGATGTGTGCGAGGGTAGTGTAGTCAACTTACCACCACTAGCTTGTGAGGATGTTTGTCAGGGTAGTGTAGTCAACTACTTCCACTAGCTTGTGAGGATGTATATCAGGGTAGTGTAGTCAACTTACCACCACTAGCCTGTGAGGATGTCTGGCAGGGGTAGTGTAGTCAACTTACCACAACTAGCTTGTGGAGATGTCTGCCAGGGTAGTGTAGTCAACTACTACCACTAGCTTGTGAGGATGTCTGTCAGGGGTATTGTAGTCAACTGCCACCACTAGCTTGTGAGGATTTCTGCCAGGGGTAGTGTAGTCAACTACCACCACTAGCTTGTGGGGATGTCTGCCAGGGTAGTGTAGTTAACTACTACCACAAGCTTGTGAGGATGTCTGCCAGGGGTAGTGTAGTCAACTACCACCACTAGCTTGTGCGGATGTCTGCCAGTGTAGTGTAGTCAACTACCACCACTAGCTTATGAGTATGTCTGCCAGGGTAGTGTAGTCAACTACCAACACTAGCTTGTGAGGATGTCTGCGAGGGTAGTGTAGTCAACTTACCACCACTAGCTTGTGAGGATGTTTTTCAGGGTAGTGTAGTCAACTACTACCACTAGCTTGTGAGGATGTATGTCAGGGTACTGTAGTCAACTTACCACCACTAGCTTGTGAGGATGTCTGGCAGGGGTAGTGTAGTCAACCTGCAACTAACGTGAGGATGTCTGTCAGGGTAGTGTGGGCAACTTACCACCACTGGCTTGTGAGGATGTCTGTCAAATTATTGTAGTCAACCGCCACCACTGGCTTATGAGTTTCTGCCAGGGGTAGTGTAGTCAGCTTCTACCTCTAGCTTGTGGGGATGTCTGCTGGGGTAGTGTAGTTAACGCTACTACCACTTTAGCTTGTGAGGATGTCTGCCAGGGGTAGTGTAGTCAGCTTCTACGACTGGCAATGGGGATGTCTGCCAGGGTAGTGTAGTCAACTACTACCACTAACTTGTGAGGATGTATGTCAGGGTAGTGTAGTCAACTTACCACCACTAGCTTGTGAGGATGTCTGGCAGGGGTAGTGTAGTCAACTTACCACAACTAGCTTGTGGAGATGTCTGCCAGGGTAGTGTAATCAACTACTACCACTAGCTTGTGAGGATGTCTGTCAGGGGTATTGTAGTCAACTGCCACCACTAGCTTGTGAGGATTTCTGCCAGGGGTAGTGTAGTCAACTACCACCACTAGCTTGTGGGGATGTCTGCCAGGGTAGTGTAGTTAACTACTACCACTAGCTTGTGAGGATGTCTGCCAGGGGTAGTGTAGTCAACTACCACCACTAGCTTGTGGGGATGTCTGCCAGTGTAGTGTAGTCAACTACCACCACTAGCTTATGAGTATGTCTGCCTGGGTAGTGTAGTCAACTACCACCACTAGCTTGTGAGGATGTCTGCGAGGGTAGTGTAGTCAACTTACCACCACTAGCTTGTGAGGATGTTTGTCAGGGTAGTGTAGTCAACTACTACCACTAGCTTGTGAGGATGTATGTCAGGGTAGTGTAGTCAACTTGCCACCGCTGGCTTGAGAGGGATGTCTGGCAGGGGTAAGGTGTAGTCAACTTACAGCTAGCTTGTGAGGATGTCTGTCAGGGTAGTGTGACGACACCACCACTGGCTTGTGAGGGATGTCTGTCAGAGTGTGTAGTCAGCTACCACTGGCTTATGAGAGTTTCTGCCAGGGGTAGTGTGGTGCTTCACCTCTAGCGGGATGTCTGTCAGGGTAGTGTAGTCTACTACCATCACTAGCTTGTGAGGATGTCTGTCAGGGTAGTGTAGTCAACTACCACCACTAGCTTATGAGGATGTCTGCCAGGGTAGTGTAGTCAACTACTACCACTAGCTTGTGAGGATGTCTGTCAGGGGTATTGTAGGCAACTACCACCACTAGCTTGTGAGGATTTCTGCCAGGGGTAGCGTAGTCAACTACCACCACTAGCTTGTGGGGATGTCTGCCAGGGTAGTGTAGTTAACTACTACCACTAGCTTGTGAGGATGTCTGCCAAGGGGTAGTGTAGTCAACTACCACCACTAGCTTGTGGGGATGTCTGCCAGGGTAGTGTAGTTATCTACTACCACTAGCTTGTGAGGATGTCTGTCAGGGTAGTGTAGTCAACTTACCACCACTAGCTTGTGAGGATGTCTGCCAGGGTAGTGTAGTCAACTACCACCACTAGCTTGTGAGGATGTGTGCGAGGGTAGTGTAGTCAACTTACCACCACTAGCTTGTGAGGATGTTTGTCAGGGTAGTGTAGTCAACTACTACCACTAGCTTGTGAGGATGTATGTCAGGGTAGTGTAGTCAACTTACCACCACTAGCTTGTGAGGATGTCTGGCAGGGGTAGTGTAGTCAACTTACCACAACTAGCTTGTGGAGATGTCTGCCAGGGTAGTGTAGTCAACTACTACCACTAGCTTGTGAGGATGTCTGTCAGGGGTATTGTAGTCAACTGCCACCACTAGCTTGTGAGGATTTCTGCCAGCGGTTGTGTAGTCAACTACCACCACTAGCTTGTGGGGATGTCTGCCAGGGTAGTGTAGTTAACTACTACCACTAGCTTGTGAGGATGTCTGCCAGGGGTAGTGTAGTCAACTACCACCACTAGCTTGTGGGGATGTCTGCCAGTGTAGTGTAGTCAACTACCACCACTAGCTTATGAGTATGTCTGCCAGGGTAGGGTAGTTAACTACTACCACTAGCTTGTGAGGATGTCTGTCAGGGTAGTGTAGTCAACTTACCACCACTAGCTTGTGAGGATGTTTGTCAGGGTAGTGTAGTCAACTACTACCACTAGCTTGTGAGGATGTATGTCAGGGTAGTGTAGTCAACATACCACCACTAGCTTGTGAGGATGTCTGGCAGGGGTAGTGTAGTCAACTTACTACAACTAGCTTGTGAGGATGTCTGTCAGGGTAGTGTAGGCAACTTACCACCACTAGCTTGTGAGGATGTCTGTCAGGGGTATTGTAGTCAACTACCACCACTAGCTTATGAGGATTTCTGCCAGGGGTAGTGTAGTCAACTACCAACTCTAGCTTGTGGGGATGTCTGCCAGGGTAGTGTAGTTAACTACTACCACTAGCTTGTGAGGATGTCTGCCAGGGGTAGTGTAGTCAACTACCACGACTAGCTTGTGGGGATGTCTGCCAGGGTAGTGTAGTTAACTACTACCACTAGCTTGTGAGGATGTCTGTCAGGGTAGTGTAGTCAACTTACCACCACTAGCTTGTGAGGATGTCTGTCAGGGTAGTGTAGTCAACTACCACCACTAGCTTGTGAGGATGTCTGCCAGGGTAGTGTAGTCAACTACTACCACTAGCTTGTGAGGATGTCTGTCAGGGGTATTGTAGTCAACTGCCACCACTAGCTTGTGAGGATTTCTGCCAGGGGTAGTGTAGTCAACTACCACCACTAGCTTGTGGGGATGTCTGCCAGGGTAGTGTAGTTAACTACTACCACTAGCTTGTGAGGATGTCTGTCAGGGTAGTGTAGTCAACCTGCCGCAGCTTGTGGGAATGTCTGCCAGTCTTAATGATCAGCTACCACTAGCTTATGGGTATGTCTGCCAGGTGGTATAGTCAACTACCACCACTAGCTTGTGAGGATGTCTGCGAAGGTGAGTGTGAGGAGGTCAACTTACCACTGGCTTGTAGGGATGTTTGTCAGGGTGAGTGTAGTCAACTTCTGCAGCTTGTGAGGATGTATGTCGGGTAGTGAAATTAAACTTACACCACTAGCTTGTAGGATGTCTGGCAGGGGTAATTAGCATTAAACACAACTAGCTTGTGGGGATGTCTGTCAAGGTGAGTGTAGGCAACTTACCACCACTAACTTGTGAGGATGTCATCGGGGGTATTGCTTAGTCAACTACCACCCACTGGCTTGTAGAGTTTCTGCCAGGGGAGTAGTGTAGTCAGCTTCACCACCCCTCTAGCTTGTGAGGATGTCTGTCAGGGTAGTGTAGGCAACTTACCACCACTAGCATGTGAGGATGTCTGTCAGGGGTATTGTAGTCAACTACCACCACTAGCTTATGAGGATGTCTGCCAGGGTAGTGTAGTCAACTACTACCACTAGCTTGTGAGGATGTCTGTCAGGGGTATTGTAGGCAACTACCACCACTAGCTTGTGAGGATTTCTGCCAGGGGTAGTGTAGTCAACTACCACCACTAGCTTGTGGGGATGTCTGCCAGGGTAGTGTAGTTAACTACTACCACTAGCTTGTGAGGATGTCTGCCAAGGGGTAGTGTAGTCAACTACCACCACTAGCTTGTGGGGATGTCTGCCAGGGTAGTGTAGTTATCTACTACCACTAGCTTGTGAGGATGTCTGTCAGGGTAGTGTAGTCAACTTACCACCACTAGCTTGTGAGGATGTCTGCCAGGGTAGTGTAGTCAACTACCACCACTAGCTTGTGAGGATGTGTGCGAGGGTAGTGTAGTCAACTTACCACCACTAGCTTGTGAGGATGTTTGTCAGGGTAGTGTAGTCAACTACTACCACTAGCTTGTGAGGATGTATGTCAGGGTAGTGTAGTCAACTTACCACCACTAGCTTGTGAGGATGTCTGGCAGGGGTAGTGTAGTCAACTTACCACAACTAGCTTGTGGAGATGTCTGCCAGGGTAGTGTAGTCAACTACTACCACTAGCTTGTGAGGATGTCTGTCAGGGGTATTGTAGTCAACTGCCACCACTAGCTTGTGAGGATTTCTGCCAGCGGTAGTGTAGTCAACTACCACCACTAGCTTGTGGGGATGTCTGCCAGGGTAGTGTAGTTAACTACTACCACTAGCTTGTGAGGATGTCTGCCAGGGGTAGTGTAGTCAACTACCACCACTAGCTTGTGGGTATGTCTGCCAGTGTAGTGTAGTCAACTACCACCACTAGCTTATGAGTATGTCTGCCAGGGTAGTGTAGTTAACTACTACCACTAGCTTGTGAGGATGTCTGTCAGGGTAGTGTAGTCAACTTACCACCACTAGCTTGTGAGGATGTTTGTCAGGGTAGTGTAGTCATCTACTACCACTAGCTTGTGAGGATGTATGTCAGGGTAGTGTAGTCAACATACCACCACTAGCTTGTGAGGATGTCTGGCAGGGGTAGTGTAGTCAACTTACCACAACTAGCTTGTGAGGATGTCTGTCAGGGTAGTGTAGGCAACTTACCACTACTAGCTTGTGAGGATGTCTGTCAGGGGTATTGTAGTCAACTACCACCACTAGCTTATGAGGATTTCTGCCAGGGGTAGTGTAGTCAACTACCACCTCTAGCTTGTGGGGATGTCTGCCAGGGTAGTGTAGTTAACTACTACCACTAGCTTGTGAGGATGTCTGCCAGGGGTAGTGTAGTCAACTACCACGACTAGCTTGTGGGGATGTCTGCCAGGGTAGTGTAGTTAACTACTACCACTAGCTTGTGAGGATGTCTGTCAGGGTAGTGTAGTCAACTTACCACCACTAGCTTGTGAGGATGTCTGTCCGGGTAGTGTAGTCAACTACCACCACTAGCTTGTGAGGATGTCTGCCAGGGTAGTGTAGTCAACTACAACCACTAGCTTGTGAGGATGTCTGCGAGGGTAGTGTAGTCAACTTACCACCACTAGCTTGTGAGGATGTCTTCCAGGGTAGTGTAGTCAACTACAACCACTAGCTTGTGAGGATGTCTGCGAGGGTAGTGTAGTCAACTTACCACCACTAGCTTGTGAGGATGTATGTCAGGGTAGTGTAGTCAACTTACCACCACTAGCTTGTGAGGATGTCTGTCAGGGTAGTGTAGTCAACTACCACCACTAGCTTGTGAGGATGTCTGCCAGGGTAGTGTAGTCAACTACCACCACTAGCTTGTGAGGATGTCTGTCAGGGTAGTGTAGTCAACTACTACCACTAGCTTGTGAGGATGTCTGCCAGGGTAGTGTAGTCAACTACAACCACTAGCTTGTGAGGATGTCTGCGAGGGTAGTGTAGTCAACTTACCACCACTAGCTTGTGAGGATGTTTGTCAGGGTAGTGTACTCAACTACTACCACTAGCTTGTGAGGATGTATGTCAGGGTAGTGTAGTCAACTTACCACCACTAGCTTGTGAGGATGTCTGGCAGGGGTAGTGTAGTCAACTAACCACAACTAGCTTGTGAGGATATCTGTCAGGGTAGTGTTGGCAACTTACCACTACTAGCTTGTGAGGATGTCTGTCAGGGGTATTGTAGTCAACTACCACCACTAGCTTATGAGGATTTCTGCCAGGGGTAGTGTAGTCAACTACCAACTCTAGCTTGTGGGGATGTCTGCCAGGGTAGTGTAGTTAACTACTACCACTAGCTTGTCAGGATGTCTGCCAGGGGTAGTGTAGTCAACTACCACGACTAGCTTGTGGGGATGTCTGCCAGGGTAGTGTAGTTAACTACTACCACTAGCTTGTGAGGATGTCTGTCAGGGTAGTGTAGTCAACTGCCACCACTAGCTTGTGAGGATTTCTGCCAGGGGTAGTGTAGTCAACTACCACCACTAGCTTGTGGGGATGTCTGCCAGGGTAGTGTAGTTAACTACCACCACTAGCTTGTGAGGATGTCTGCAAGGGTAGTGTAGTCAACTACCACCACTAGCTTGTGATGATGTCTGTCAGGATAGTGTAGTCATCTACCACCACTAGCTTGTGTGGATGTCTGTCAGGGTAG
>JAHLWY010002909.1:0-10050 GCA_020002185.1 Paraescarpia echinospica | reverse complement strand
TGAATACTGAATGTTCTACTGCAATATACATGATAAAACATCAAATGGGAATTAGTTTTCAAACCCATAAATTACGTACTATTTTCTTGTAACTTACGTGACGGAGATGAAAGGGTAGTATACATTCCCCTTTGTGCTTAATCTAGTTTTGTGTGTAGAATGATATCAGTCTAGGATTCGTGAATATTTCTAACATGCAGGACATCTATTTGGGGTAAGACCACATTAAGGATCCGTCCGCCGAAAGAGTGCACTTGAAAATACCGTTTTGGTGTGATATACGTAAATTTTTCGCGATCACTTTGATATGGGACATGTTTTTATCGTGAATACTGAATGTACTACTGCATTAGACAAGATAAAACATGAAATAGGAATGAGTTTTCACACCCATAACTTATGTACTATTTTCTTGTAACTTACGTGACGGAGATGAAAGGGTAACATACATTCCCCTGTGTGGTTAATCTAGTTATATGTGTAGCTTGATATCAGTCTAGCCTTCGTGAAGGTTTGTAACATGCAGGACATCTATTTAGGGTAAAACTACATTAAGGATCCGTCCGCCGAATGAGTGCACATGAAAATACCGTTTTGGTGTGATATACGTGAATTTTTCCCGATCACTTTGACATGGGATATGTTTGTATCGTGAATACTGAATGCACTACTGCATTACACAATATAAAACATGAAATGCGAATGAATTTTCACACCCATAACTTACGTACTATTTTCTTGTAACTTACGTGACGGAGATGAAAGGGTAGCATACATTCCCCTGTGTGGTTAATCTAGTTATATGTGCAGCTTGATATCAGTCTAGCCTTCGTGAAGGTTTCTAACATGCAGGACATCTATTTGGGGTTAGACCGCATGAAGGATCCGTCCGCCGAAAGAGTGCACTTGAAAATACCTTTTTGTGTGATACATGCGTAAATTGTTCTCGATCACTTTGATATGGGACATGTTTTTATCGTGAATACTGAATGTACTACTGCAACAAACAAGATAAAATATGAAATGGGAATTAGTTTTCACACCCATAAATTATGTACTATTTTCTTGTAACTTACGTGACGGAGATGAAAGGGTAACATACATTCCCCTGTGTGGTTAATCTAGTTATATGTGTAGCTTGATATCAGTCTAGCCTTCGTGAAAGTTTCTAACATGCAGGACATCTATTTGTGTTAAGACCACATGAAGGATCCGTCCGCCGAAAGAGTGCACATGAAAATGCCTTTTTGGTGTGATATCCGTGAATTTGTTCGATCACTTTGACAAGAGAAATGTTTCTATCGTGAATACTGAATGTACTTCTGCATTACACAAGATAAAACATGAAATGCGAATTAATTTTCACACCCATAACTTACGTACTATTTTCTTGTAACTTACGTGACGAAAATGAAACGGTAGCATACATTCCCCTATGTTGTTAATCTAGCTGTGTGTGTAGCTTGATATCAATCTAGGATTCGTGATGATTTGAAACATGCAGGACATCTATTTAGGGTAAAACTACATTAAGGATCCGTCCGCCGAAAGAGTGCACTTGAAAATACCGTTTTGGTGTGATATACGTGAATTTCTCCCGATCACTTTGATATGGGAAATGTTTTTATCGTGAATACTGAATGTACAACTGCATTAGACAAGATAAAAAATGAAATAGGAATGAGTTTTCACACCCATAACTTATGTACTATTTTCTTGTAACTTACGTGACGGAGATGAAAGGGTAGCGTACATTCCCCTGTGTGGTTAATCTAGTTATATGTGCAGCTTGATATCAGTCTAGCCTTCGTGAAGATTTCTAACATGCAGGACATCTATTTGGGGTAAGACCACATTAAGGATCCGTCCGCCGAAAGAGTGCACTTGAAAATACCGTTTTGGTGTGATATACGTGAATTTTTCGCGATCACTTTGATATGGGACATGTTTTTATCGTGAATACTGAATGTACTACTGCATTAGACAAGATAAAACATGAAATAGGAATGAGTTTTCACACCCATAACTTATGTACTATTTTCTTGTAACTTACGTGACGGAGATGAAAGGGTAACATACATTCCCCTGTGTGGTTAATCTAGTTATATGTGTGGCTTGATATCAGTCTAGCCTTCGTGAAGGTTCCTAACATGCAGGACATCTATTTGGGGTTAGACCACATGAAGGATCCGTCCGCTGAAAGAGTGCACATGAAAATGCCTTTTTGGTGTGATATCCGTGAATTTTTTCGATCACTTTGACATGGGATATGTTTGTATCGTGAATACTGAATGTACTACTGCATTACACAATATAAAACATGAAATGCGAATGAATTTTCACACCCATAACTTACGTACTATTTTCTTGTAACTTACGTGACGAAAATGAAACGGTAGCATACATTCCCCTATGTTGTTAATCTAGCTGTGTGTGTAGCTTGATATCAGTCTAGGATTCGTGATGATTTGAAACATTCAGGACATATATTTAGGGTAAAACTACATTAAGAATCCGTCCGCCGAAAGAGTGCACTTGAAAATACCGTTTTGGTGTGATATGCGTGAATTTTTCCCGATCACTTTGATATGGGATATGTTTTTATCGTGAATACTGAATGTACTACTGCATTAGACAAGATAAAACATGAAATAGGAATGAGTTTTCACATCCATAACTTATGTACTATTTTCTTGTAACTTACGTGACGGAGATGAAAGGGTAGCATACATTCCCCTGTGTGGTTAATCTCGTTACATGTGCAGCTTGATATCAGTCTAGCCTTCGTGAAGGTTTCTAACATGCAGGACATCTATTTGGGGTAAGACCACATGAAGGATCCGTCCGCCGAAAGAGTGCACATGAAAATGCCTTTTTGGTGTGATATCCGTGAATTTTATCGATCACTTTGACATGAGACATGTTTGTATCGTGAATACTGAATGTACTACTGCATTACACTAGATAAAACATGAAATGCGAATGAATTTTCACACCCATAACTTACGTACTATTTTCTTGTAACTTACGTGACGGAGATGGAAGGGTAGCATACATTCCCCTGTGTGGTTAATCTAGTTATATGTGCAACTTGATATCAGTCTAGCCTTCGTGAAGGTTTGTAACATGCAGGACATCTATTTCGGGTAAGACCACATAAAGGATCCATCCGCCGAATGAGTGCACATGAAAATGCCGTTTTGGTGTGATATGCGAGAATTTTTCTCGATCACTTTGATATGGGACGTCTTTTTATCGTGAATACTGAATGTTCTACTGCAATATACATGATAAAACATCAAATGGGAATTAGTTTTAAAACCCATAAATTACGTACTATTTTCTTGTAACTTACGTGACGGAGATGAAAGGGTAGTATACATTCCCCTTTGTGCTTAATCTAGTTTTGTGTGAAGATTGATATCAGTCTAGGATTCGTGAATATTTATAACATGCAGGACATCTATTTGGGGTAAGACCACATTAAGGATCCGTCCGCCGAAAGTGTGCACTTGAAAATACCGTTTTGGTGTGATATACGTGAATTTTTCCCGATCACTTTGATATGGGACATGTTTTTATCGTGAATACTGAATGTACTACTGCATTAGACAAGATAAAACATAAAATAGGAATGAGTTTTCACACCCATAACTTATGTACTATTTTCTTGTAACTTACGTGACGGAGATGAAAGGGTAACATACGTTCCCCTGTGTGGTTAATCTAGTTATATGTGTGGCTTGATATCAGTCTAGCCTTCGTGAAGTTTCCTAACATGTAGGACATCTATTTGGGGTAAGACCACATGAAGGATCCGTTCGCCGAAATAGTGCACATGAAAATACCTTTTTGGTGTGATATCCGTGAATTTTTTCGATCACTTTGACATGGGATATGTTTGTATCGTGAATACTGAATGTACTACTGCATAAGACAAAATAAAACATGAAATAGGAATGAGTTTTCACACCCATAACTTATGTACTATTTTCTTGTAACTTACGTGACGGAGATGAAAGGGTAGCATACATTCCCCTGTGTGGTTAATCTAGTTATATGTGTAGCTTGATATCAGTCTAGCCTTCGTGAAATTTTCTAACATGCAGGACATATATTTGGGGTAAGACAACATTAAGGATCCGTCCGCCGAAAGAATGCACATGAAAATGCCGTGTTGGTGTCATATGCGTGAATTATTCTCGATCACATTGATATGGGACGTCTTTTTATCGTGAATAATGAATGTTCTACTGCAATATACATGATAAAACATCAAATGGGAATTAGTTTTCAAACCCATAAATTACGTACTATTTTCTTGTAACTTACGTGACGGAGATGAAAGGGTAGCATACATTCCCCTTTGTGCTTAATCTAGTTTTGTGTGTAGATTGATATCAGTCTAGGATTCGTGAATATTTATAACATGCAGGACATCTATTTGGGGTAAGACCACATTAAGGATCCGTCCGCCGAAAGAGTGCACTTGAAAATACCGTTTTGGTGTGATATACGTGAATTTTTCGCGATCACTTTGATATGGGACATGTTTTTATCGTGAATACTGAATGTACTACTGCATTAGACAAGATAAAACATGAAATAGGAATGAGTTTTCACATCCATAACTTATGTACTATTTTCTTGTAACTTACGTGACGGAGATGAAAGGCTAGCATATATTCCCCTGTGTGGTTAATCTAGTTATATGTGCAGCTTGATATCAGTCTAGCCTTCGTGAAGGTTTCTAACATGCAGGACATCTATTTGGGGTAAGACCACATGAAGGATCCGTTCGCCGAAAGAGTGCACATGAAAATGCCTTTTTGGTGTGATATCCGTGAATTTTTTCGATCACTTTGACATGGGACATGTTTGTATCGTGAATACTGAATATACTACTGCATTACACAAGATAAAACATGAAATGCGAATGAATTTTCACACCCATAACTTACGTACTATTTTCTTGTAACTTACGTGACGTAGATGAAAGGGTAGCATACATTCCCCTGTGTGGTTAATCTAGTTATATGTGCAGCTTGATATCAGTCTAGCCTTCGTGAAGGTTTCTAACATGCAGGACATCTATTTGGGGTAAGACCGCATGAAGGATCCGTCCGCCGAAAGAGTGCACTTGAAAATACCTTTTTGTGTGATACATGCGTGAATTGTTCTCGATCACTTTGATATGGGACAAGTTTTTATTGTGAATACTGAATGTACTACTGCAACAAACAAGATAAAATATGAAATGGGAATTAGTTTTCACACCGATAAATTATGTACTATTTTCTTGTAACTTACGTGACGGAGATGAAAGGGTAACATACATTCCCCTGTGTGGTTAATCTAGTTATATGTGTAGCTTGATATCAGTCTAGCCTTCGTGAAAGTTTCTAACATGCAGGACATCTATTTGTGTTAAGACCACATGAAGGAGCCGTCCGCCGAAAGAGTGCACATGAAAATGCCTTTTTGGTGTGATATCCGTGAATTTGTTCGATCACTTTGACAAGAGACATGTTTCTATCGTGAATACTGAATGTACTTCTGCATTACACAAGATAAAACATGAAATGCGAATTAATTTTCACACCCATAACTTACGTACTATTTTCTTGTAACTTACGTGACGAAAATGAAACGGTAGCATACATTCCCCTATGTTGTTAATCTAGCTGTGTGTGTAGCTTGATATCAATCTAGGATTCGTGATGATTTGAAACATGCAGGACATCTATTTAGGGTAAAACTACATTAAGGATCCGTCCGCCGAAAGAGTGCACTTGAAAATACCGTTTTGGTGTGATATACGTGAATTTTTCCCGATCACTTTGATATGGGAAATGTTTTTATCGTGAATACTGAATGTACTACTGCATTAGACAAGATAAAAAATGAAATAGGAATGAGTTTTCACACCCATAACTTATGTACTATTTTCTTGTAACTTACGTGACGGAGATGAAAGGGTAGCGTACATTCCCCTGTGTGGTTAATCTAGTTATATGTGCAGCTTGATATCAGTCTAGCCTTCGTGAAGGTTTCTAACATGCAGGACATCTATTTCGGGTAAGACCACATAAAGGATCCGTCCGCCGAAAGAGTGCACATGAAAATGCCGTTTTGGTGTGATATGCGAGAATTTTTCTCGATCACTTTGATATGGGACGTCTTTTTATCGTGAATACTGAATGTTCTACTGCAATATACATGATAAAACATCAAATGGGAATTAGTTTTAAAACCCATAAATTACGTACTATTTTCTTGTAACTTACGTGACGGAGATGAAAGGGTAGCATACATTCCCCTTTGTGCTTAATCTAGTTTTGTGTGTAGATTGATATCAGTCTAGGATTCGTGAATATTTCTAACATGCAGGACATCTATTTGGGGTAAGACCACATTAAGGATCCGTCCGCCGAAAGAGTGCACATGAAAATACCGTTTTGGTGTGATATACGTGAATTTTCCCCGATCACTTTGATATGGGACATGTTTTTATCTTGAATACTGAATGTACTACTGCATAAGACAAAATAAAACATGAAATAGGAATGAGTTTTCACACCCATAACTTATGTACTATTTTCTTGTAACTTACGTGACGGAGATGAAAGGGTAGCATACATTCCCCTGTGTGGTTAATCTAGTTATATGTGTAGCTTGATATCAGTCTAGCCTTCGTGAAGTTTTCTAACATGCAGGGCATATATTTGGGGTAAGACAACATTAAGGATCCGTCCGCCGAAAGAATGCACATGAAAATGCCGTGTTGGTGTCATATGCGTGAATTTTTCTCGATCACATTGATATGGGACGTCTTTTTATCGTGAATAATGAATGTTCTACTGCAATATACATGATAAAACATCAAATGGGAATTAGTTTTCAAACCCATAAATTACGTACTATTTTCTTGTAACTTACGTGACGGAGATGAAAGGGTAGCATACATTCCCCTTTGTGCTTAATCTAGTTTTGTGTGTAGATTGATATCAGTCTAGGATTCGTGAATATTTCTAACATGCAGGACATCTATTTGGGGTAAGACCACATTAAGGATCCGTCCGCCGAAAGAGTGCACTTGAAAATACCGTTTTGGTGTGATATACGTGAATTTTTCGCGATCACTTTGATATGGGACATGTTTTTATCGTGAATACTGAATGTACTACTGCATTAGACAAGATAAAACATGAAATAGGAATGAGTTTTCACACCCATAACTTATGTACTATTTTCTTGTAACTTACGTGACGGAGATGAAAGGGTAACATACATTCCCCTGTGTGGTTAATCTAGTTATATGTGTGGCTTGATATGAGTCTAGCCTTCGTGAAGGTTCCTAACATGCAGCACATCTATTTGGGGTAAGACCACATGAAGGATCCGTCCGCTGAAAGAGTGCACATGAAAATGCCTTTTTGGTGTGATATCCGTGAATTTTTTCGATCACTTTGACATGGGACATGTTTGTATCGTGAATACTGAATATACTACTGCATTACACAAGATAAAACATGAAATGCGAATGAATTTTCACACCCATAACTTACGTACTATTTTCTTGTAACTTACGTGACGGAGATGAAAGGGTAGCATACATTCCCCTGTGTGGTTAATCTAGTTATATGTGCAGCTTGATATCAGTCTAGCCTTCGTGAAGGTTTCTAACATGCAGGACATCTATTTGGGGTAAGACCGCATGAAGGATCCGTCCGCCGAAAGAGTGCACTTGAAAATACCTTTTTGTGTGATACATGCGTGAATTGTTCTCGATCACTTTGATATGGGACAAGTTTTTATCGTGAATACTGAATGTACTACTGCAACAAACAAGATAAAATATGAAATGGGAATTAGTTTTCACACCCATAAATTATGTACTATTTTCTTGTAACTTACGTGACGGAGATGAAAGGGTAACATACATTCCCCTGTGTGGTTAATCTAGTTATATGTGTAGCTTGATATCAGTCTAGCCTTCGTGAAAGTTTCTAACATGCAGGACATCTATTTGTGTTAAGACCACATGAAGGAGCCGTCCGCCGAAAGAGTGCACATGAAAATGCCTTTTTGGTGTGATATCCGTGAATTTGTTCGATCACTTTGACAAGAGACATGTTTGTATCGTGAATACTGAATGTACTTCTGCATTACACAAGATAAAACATGAAATGCGAATTAATTTTCACACCCATAACTTACGTACTATTTTCTTGTAACTTACGTGACGAAAATGAAACGGTAGCATACATTCCCCTATGTTGTTAATATAGCTGTGTGTGTAGCTTGATATCAATCTAGGATTCGTGATGATTTGAAACATGCAGGACATCTATTTAGGGTAAAACTACATTAAGGATCCGTCCGCCGAAAGAGTGCACTTGAAAATACCGTTTTGGTGTGATATACGTGAATTTTTCCCGATCACTTTGATATGGGACATGTTTTTATCGTGAATACTGAATGTACTACTGCATTAGACAAGATAAAAAATGAAATAGGAATGAGTTTTCACACCCATAACTTATGTACTATTTTCTTGTAACTTACGTGACGGAGATGAAAGGGTAGCATACATTCCCCTGTGTGGTTAATCTAGTTATATGTGCAGCTTGATATCAGTCTAGCCTTCGTGAAGGTTTCTAACATGCAGGACATCTATTTCGGGTAAGACCACATAAAGGATCCGTCCGCCGAAAGAGTGCACATGAAAATGCCGTTTTGGTGTGATATGCGAGAATTTTTCTAGATCACTTTGATATGGGACGTCTTTTTATCGTGAATACTGAATGTTCTACTGCAATATACATGATAAAACATCAAATGGGAATTAGTTTTAAAACCCATAAATTACGTACTATTTTCTTGTAACTTACGTGACGGAGATGAAAGGGTAGCATACATTCCCCTTTGTGCTTAATCTAGTTTTGTGTGTAGATTGATATCAGTCTAGGATTCGTGAATATTTCTAACATGCAGGACATCTATTTGGGGTAAGACCACATTAAGGATCCGTCCGCCGAAAGAGTGCACATGAAAATACCGTTTTGGTGTGATATACGTGAATTTTTCCCGATCACTTTGATATGGGACATGTTTTTATCTTGAATACTGAATGTACTACTGCATAAGACAAAATAAAACATGAAATAGGAATGAGTTTTCACACCCATAACTTATGTACTATTTTCTTGTAACTTACGTGACGGAGATGAAATGGTAGCATACATTCCCCTGTGTGGTTAATCTAGTTATATGTGTAGCTTGATATCAGTCTAGCCTTCGTGAAGTTTTCTAACATGCAGGACATATATTTGGGGTAAGACAACATTAAGGATCCGTCCGCCGAAAGAATGCACATGAAAATGCCGTGTTGGTGTCATGTGCGTGAATTTTTCTCGATCACATTGATATGGGACGTCTTTTTATCGTGAATACTGAATGTTCTACTGCAATATACATGATAAAACATCAAATGGGAATTAGTTTTCAAACCCATAAATTACGTACTATTTTCTTGTAACTTACGTGACGGAGATGAAAGGGTAGCATACATTCCCCTTTGTGCTTAATCTAGTTTTGTGTGTAGATTGATATCAGTCTAGGATTCGTGAATATTTCTAACATGCAGGACATCTATTTGGGGTAAGACCACATTAAGGATCCGTCCGCCGAAAGAGTGCATTTGAAAATACCGTTTTGGTGTGATATACGTGAATTTTTCGCGATCACTTTGATATGGGACATGTTTTTATCGTGTATACTGAATGTACTACTGCATTAGACAAGATAAAACATGAAATAGGAATGAGTTTTCACACCCATAACTTATGTACTATTTTCTTGTAACTTACGTGACGGAGATGAAAGGGTATCATACATTCCCCTGTGTGGTTAATCTAGTTATATGTGTGGCTTGATATGAGTCTAGCCTTCGTGAAGGTTCCTAACATGCAGCACATCTATTTGGGGTAAGACCACATGAAGGATCCGTCCGCCGAACGAGTGCACATGAAAATGCCTTTTTGGTGT
>JAHLWY010002908.1:0-10051 GCA_020002185.1 Paraescarpia echinospica | reverse complement strand
GCCACATCTCGGTCATAGTCTCGTGTGATGTGTCTAGTTGATCTAAGTTCAATTCGTGACACGTGTTGGTCAAAGCATAGTGTTTCGTTTTCGTGACACGTGTTGGTCAAAGCTTAGTGTTTCGTTTGTCCAACTAGTTGGTCTAAGTCCAATTCGTGATACGTGTTGGTCAAAGCATAGTGTTTCGTTTGTACAACTAGTTGGTCTGAGTTCAATTTGTGCAGCGTAATCGGTTAAGTTTCTGTTTCGTTTGCACAACTAGTTGGTCTGAGTTCAATTCGTAGTTGGTCTGAGTTCAATTCGAGACACGTGTTGGTCAAAGCATAGTGTTTCGTTTGTATAACTCGTGTCTCGTCGGTACTCTTGTGTGATGTGTCATCCGTAGTCTCGTGTGATCCGAAGTCTCGTGAAATATCTCGGCCATAGTCTCGTGTGATGTGTCATCCGTAGTCTCGTGACATATATCGGTCATAGTCTCGTATCTTGTCTCGTCGGGACTCTCGTGTGACGTGTCATCCGAAGTCTCGTAACATATCTCGGACATAGTCTCGTGTGATGTGTCTAGTTGATCTAAGTTCAATTCATGACACGTGTTGGTCAAAGCATAGTGTTTCGTTTGTATAACTCGTGTCTCGTCGGTACTCTCGTGTGATGTGCCATCCGTAGTCTCGTGTGATGTGTCATCCGTAATCTCGTGACATATCTCGGTCATAGTCTCGTCTCTTGTCTCGACGGTATTCTCGTGTGATATCTCGTCCGTAATCTCGTGTGATGTGTCATCCGTAGTCTCGTGTGATGTGTCATCCGTAGTCTCGTGACATATATCGGTCATAGTCTCGTCTCTTGTCTCGTCGGTACTCTCGTGTGACGTGCATCCAAAGTCTCGTGACATATCTCGGTCATAGTCTCGTGTGATGTGCCTAGTTGATCTAAGTTCAATTCGTGACACGTGTTGGTCAAAGCATAGTGTTTCGTTTTCGTGACACGTGTTGGTCAAAGCATAGTGTTTCGTTAGTGCAACTAGTTGGTCTGAGTTCAATTCGTGACACGTGTTGGTCAAAGCATAGTGTTTCGTTTGTCCAACTAGTTGATCTAAGTCCAATTCGTGACACGTGTTGGTCAAAGCATAGTGTTTCGTTTGTACAACTAGTTGATCTAAGTCCAATTCGTGACAGCGTGTTGGTCAAAGCATAGTGTTTCGTTTGCACAACTAGTTGGTCTGAGTTCGATGTTCGATTCGTTCAGCGTGTTGGTCAAAGAATAGTGTTTCGTTTGTCCAACTAGTTGGTCTGAGTTCAATTCGTGCAGTGTAATCGGTTAAGTTTCTGTTTCGTTTACGCAACTAGTTGATCTGAGTTCGATTTGTGTCGTGTGTTGGTCAAAGCATAGTGTTTCGTTTGCACCACTAGTTGGTCTGAGTTCAATTTGTGCAGCGTAATCGGTTAAGTTTCTGTTTCGTTTACGCAACTAGTTGATCTGAGTTCGATTCGTGTCGTGTGTTGGTCAAAGCATAGTGTTTCGTTTGCACCACTAGTTGGTCTGAGTTCAATTTGTGCAGCGTAATCGGTTAAGTTTCTGTTTCGTTTACGCAACTAGTTGATCTGAGTTCGATTTGTGTCGTGTGTTGGTCAAAGCATAGTGTTTCGTTTGCACCACTAGTTGGTCTGAGTTCAATTTGTGCAGCGTAATCGGTTAAGTTTCTGTTTCGTTTACGCAACTAGTTGGTCTGAGTCCGATTCGTGCCGTGTGTTGGTCAAAGCATAGTGTTTCGTTTGCACCACTAGTTGGTCTGAGTGCATTAACATCTCTGTACTGAACTACATAGACATAAGTGGCTATCATCTCTACTGAACTACACAGACATAAGTGGCTATCATCTCTACTGAACTACACAGACATACTTGTGAAGTGTAAGACTATTAGTAAGGTTCCCAACATATGCTTTGCATTACACTATGAAAAAGACACAAGATGAGGTTTGCACAGTTTATTCGTGAACAACACAAACGTATTTACATGTCACGCTCCATAACTGCAAGAACCATATGTTTCATAGTGTTTCGCCACTGTTTCGAAACGGATTCTTGCAACCAAGTATTGATATTACACAACTGTTCGACTGTCACGTCGGATAGTTTCACACCTGCGTCTAACAAAAACACTCAAACAGTCTTTCACCATCTAATTGGTCTGAGTTCATGGACGTGATGTGTGATTCGAGGATGACGTTAGGCATAGTACTATCGTGGTACAACTGTGATGGTGGTCGGTTGACAGATGGTGATGCTGAAGATGACAGTGACCGTCGACGTTTTCGTGACGCAGAGGTAGTTGGAACACTGTCAGCAGTAGCGATGCCTTCCTTTTCTTGTCGCTGAAACAGTAACGAGATGAGCTTAGTAATGAATGGTCAACTGATATGTATAAGAAAAAATATAATATTATGGTCTTTTGAAAAATGTTCTAACAAAATGACATGAATAACATTTGAACACTATGATAAATTGAAGCTTACTATTATCTCTTCAAGTTGTTCTTTACGTCGCCGCTGTTTATCTTGCTTCCTTTGACAGCAGCCCTGATTCACATGAGCGGACCGATTCCCTTTATACTTGAAGGTACTGCCACACATACAGCAAGTATAACGAGGCAACAGCTTCTGACGCTTCGTCGGAGGTGACGATGTCAGGTTGATGATACGCTGAAACAGTGAAGGAATGAGCTTAATAATGAATGGTCAACTGGTATGTATAAGAAAAAATATAATATTATGTTCTTTTGACAATGTTCTAACAAAATAGCATGAATACCATTTGAACACTATGAAAAATTGAAGCTTACTGTTATCTCTTCAAGTTGTTCTTCAAGCTGTTCTTCAAGTTGTTCTTTACGTCGCCGCTGTTTATCTTGCTTCCTTTGACAGCAGCCCTGCTTCACATGAGCGGACCAATTCGCTTTATACTTGAAGGTACTGCCACACATACAGCAAGTATAACGAGACAACAGCTTCTGACGCTTCGTCGGAGGTGACGATGTCAGGTTGATGGTTGGGTTGATTGCCGGAGCTGATGACAGAGACGAAATTGGTTTGATCGGCGAACTGGTCGTCAAACTGGTCGTCGGACTGGTCGTTGAACTGGTCGTTGGTTGTTGGTCCGGGTTGATTGTTGGGGTCGAGAGGTCGAGTGGTCCCGTAGCCGGAGAAGGCTGCGCCTTCGGTAGCAAAATCCCTTGTCGGACGTTATCACTAGTCATGTTGTTCATCTTCCAAAATGTAAGATATAATGACCACAACAAACAGACGCAGGTCTTTTATAACAGTTCGACAGAACATAAAGGTCACGTGGTCGTGCCGAACGAACTTTTGTCCACTAGGGGATGATGTTTGTAGTTCGTGATGTATCCGTCAGGGGGCTCTATTGCACGCAAGCGTGCAAGAGACACGAATATTTGCAGTACTCGAACATATAGTTCATAACTTGTCCATCAGATGGCACCACTTGCATAATTAGTCCCGAAAAATTCCGCTAGGTGGCGATATCTAGTTTTGGCGGGAAATATTTTAGTTCACCAGCTATCCGACAGGGGCGCTTTTTAAGTTTTGGCGGGAAATATTTTAGTCGCGAAAAATTCCGCTAGGTGACGCTATCTAGTTTTGGCGGGAAATATTTCAGTTCACCAAATATCCGCCAGGGGCGCTACTTTGGTTTTGGCGGGAATTAATTAATTCACCAGCTATCCGACAGGGGCGCTTTTTCAGTTTTGGCGGGAAATATTTTAGTAGCGAAAAAATCCGCTAGGTGGCGCTATTTTGGTTTTGGCGGGAAATAATTAGTTCACCAACTATCCGACAGGGGGCGCGGTTATATTTTTGGCGGGAATATTTTAGTTCCGAAAAAATCCGCTAGGTGGCGTGCAATTCTAGTTTCGAAAAATTCCGGTAGGGGGCGCCACGTGACCTGACCTACATCCGGGTACTTGACCTTGACCTACATCCGGGTATTTGACCTTGACCTACATCCGGGTACTTTTGCACTTGCACCGCGGCGCGACACCGTACGCGGTACTTAACCTCCTTTACTACTAACATTAACCGTGGGCTTTGAAGTATACATTTCTTGAATAGTTATTCATTAATAACATGATATATTTTCATAGGTGTGCATATCATGTTCATTATGCCTTACATAAATAAAACAATATATATATATATATATAAATAACTATAATCAGTTAGACCCTACTAAACTTTAGTGTCTTTAGTTTATAATAAAATATATAAATCGTAAACTAAAATATTATTGTCTCTAAATATTTTACCAAACCTACATATAAAGTGCACAAACGAGGTAGCGAATCGTTGTTCCTAGAGTGTAGTTTAATTTTTGCTAAGGGATCATCTCGGAACGTCGATGTCCGATATCAAGCGAAATTATTTTTGTTTGGGGGACGGGGATCTGAGGCAGTTTCATCTGGCGTCGGACATCGACCGACACTCTTAGTTATACTGGTATCATCATATTAATGTTTAAAAAAATCGTCTGAGGTGGGTGGGGAGGGGGGGGGGCTGAGGCAAGATGAAAGTAATTTCGTCTGATGTGAGACATCGACGTTCTGAGATAACCCCTAAGTGAATCGAATTGTAGACGCCCCGCGCTCACCGTGCACCTCCTAGTAGACCTACTACAAGTTAACTTCCTGCCAATTTCGGCTGTTTATTACGTGGTCCAATGGATCTAGTAGCCTGATTTGAGCGAGCCTATTTATTGACACCGCGTTATTCGTACTTGTATTTCGGCGCAACGCTGCTTTTATGTGCTACTACGGAACCCAGATTAAGACATTAAACATCACTGCATTGTTTCGACACGTGTTTGTCTGGTTCACCGCACGTGAAATCACGAGTTTCCATACGTGAATTCTCGAGATTCTGTGAACAACTTTTTCCGGTGAAAACACGTGTTTCGACGAGTGATTATCTGGTTCACCGCACGTGAAATCATTAGTTTCCGTACGTGTAATCACGCGTTTCCGTATGTGAATTCAACAGATTCTGTAAATAATTTTCCCGGTGAAAACACATGGTTAATATGTATATATATATATATATAATATTATATATATATACATAAAATCAAGACACAATTAAAAGTATCATCTTAAATCTCCTCTTACTTTCATGACGCTAGCAGCATAGGCCCTTGTGTAATTTCGTGCAGAACGTTTGTTAATCGCAAACTTACACTTGATAATGACAATTTACGTTATAACTAGCTGAGTTACTCGGCGTTGCCCGGAGAAAAAGGCAGTCATACGTATGGTGCAATTTAACTGTTTGTGGGTAGGCGCGTTCATTACTTGTCGTTTATTTTACAATCGGGCGACGCCGGTTCAATCCTGACAGCATGCAAACCATTGATTTTCTTTTCACTTTTTTGTTTATGTTTTCACGAAGTAATATAAACCAAATAATTTTATACTATAATGTATTGTTCGTAAATATTTTTTTATTTTTTTAGTAATTATTTATTCGCCACAAAAATGAAAATATGGTCATTATATATAACGATGTTTCTAAATTGTATTTATTCAGAGAGATCTCAATCTGTTTTCACATATATAATTACAATATATTACCGTACAATATATTTACAATTAATAAATTATATATCCATTACATTATATTTGTTTGGATAAATAACATTTAGAAACATCGTTATATAATGACCATATTTTCATTTTTGGGGCGAATAAATAATTACTACAAAAATAAAAATTATTTATAAACAGTGCATCATAGTATACTAAATGATTTGGTTTATATTACTTCGTGAAAACATAAACAAAAAAGGTGTAAAGAAAATCAATAATTTGCATGCTGTCAGGATTGAACCGGCGTCGCCCGATTGTAAAACAAACGCCAATGAACCAACGCGTTTACCAAGTGAGCTATCAGGGCCGGCAAAAGTTTCTGACTGATTTCAGTTGTTATGATAACTTGTACAACTCCTTCATATATCGATATTCCAGTGATATTATGAGATTATACACGTTACTTTATGTAGCTGGATACACTAAATGTTTGCTATGTATGTTTATTGCTGTAGATTATCTCCCGTTGGTTGCATTCGATATAATTATTCTGAAAACGAGCCCAAGCTCGGCGAAACTTAGTCGACTTGTAAGCCCATTCGCATACGTTGTTTTGAATAAAATTCGATTCATGTGGAACCGTAAGATAACTGCTTGTTCCTCTATGATGACTAGTGTTTGTATTACGTCGGAAAATTGCACAATAACTAATAACCATATTTTCATTTTTGTGGCGAATAAATAGTTACTACAAAAATAAAAATTATTTGCAAAGAGTGCATTATAGTATAAAATGATTTTGTTTATATTACTTCGTGAAAACATAAACAAAAAAAGTGTAAAGAAAATCAAAGGTTTGCATGCTGTCAGGATTGAACCGGCGTCGCCCGATTGTAAAATAAATAACAAGTAACCAACACGCCTACACACTGAGCGAGCGGGACCAACGGAAAGTCTTTGGCTGATTTAAGTTGTTATGATAAATTGTACAACTCCGTCATATATCGATATTCTAGTGATATTATGAGATTATACATGTTACTTTATGTAGCTGGATACAATATATGTTTGCAATGTATGTGTATTGGTGTAGATTATCTCTCGTTGGTTGCATTCGATATAATTATTCTGAAAACGAGCCCAAGCTCAGCGATACCTAGTCGACTTGGAGGCCCATTCGCATTCGTTGTTTTGAATAAAATTCGATTCATGTGGAACCGTAAGATAACTGCCTGTTCCTCTATGATGACTAGTGTTTGTATTACGTCGGAATACGGCACAATAACTAATTCTGACGCTCGTTTCGACCTAAAAGCTGTATTTGTAAACATGCTCTGAATGCATGGAAAGGGTCGGCCTGATGCGAGTTTGAGTCATAAGTGACGTCACATCTCGGCATCCCGAAAAGCGCGCCAAAAATATGCATATTCGAAAATGTCCGGATGTACAGCATAAAATGTGGAATTTATAATTAATTGAATTTTTTTGATTTTTTTTGGCTTGGTGGACGTGGAAATAGATAGCAGGATGTAATATAACATGAAGTCAAGCAATAGGTGTTTTTATTCCCTTTAATATAAATGGGTATTGTCAATGATAACCGCTCCAGAGTTCATTATAGACATGTAGGAAATAAAAAAATTAGTGCAATTTGAATGGTGGGGGCCGTATGGAATTTGGTAAACGTATCCTGCGTAAACAAATTGCCACCCTATTTTTTAATCTTTACTAGCCAAAGATGCAAAATCAAATGAAAGTTTGCTTTTAACAATGATTTTGCACGAAAGTATGATGGCCGAGAAGGGCCATCGCGTTTTTGTGTGGCAACCTGCAGCGCCATGGAGCGATGACGCGATGCGCGATGCGATGGGCGATGCGATGAGCGATGCGCGATGCGATGGGCGATGCGATGGACGATGCGCGATGCTATGCGCGATGCGATGGACGATGCGCGATGCGATGCGCGATGCGATGGACGATGCGCGATGCGATGGACGATGCGCGATGCGATGGACGATGCGATGCGCGATGCGATGCGCGATGCGATGCGCGATGCGATGCGCGATGCGATACGCGATGCGATGCGCGATGCGATGCGCGATGCGATGCGCGATGCGATACGCGATGCGCGATGCGCGATGCGATGCGCGATGCGCGATGCGATACGCGATACGCGATGCGCGATGCGATGCGCGATGCGATATGCGATGCGCGATGCGATACGCGATGCGATGCGCGATGCGATGCGCGATGCGATGCGATGCGCGATGCGATACGCGATGCGATTCGCGATGCGATGCGCGATGCGATGCGCGATGCGATGCGCGATGCGATGGTATAAATTATAAAGATGCCGTAATGAGCATGTGTACGTCGAAAACGAGACTTTGGCAGCCATTTGTATTTTATTAAACGTATTCCTTTTTGTGTTCAGAGCATGTGATGATGGCTGATGATGCTGACTGTACGTATACGGTTACATATATATTTGGTTTGCGCACACAATTTGTAACTGTTGTGACGAAAGTCTGAGTCAAACACATTTCATAACATGACATATAAAATTATGTACTTCTTTTTCCGCTCAAATTGCAGTTTTTTTATTATTTCCGTCTGGATATCCTTGGTAGAAAATATAAAACTTGTTTTGAATACATGGGAAGAGACGACAACTTTTTTCAACTTTCGCTTATAGCAAATGCCGTTCATTTGTGTCCAAGTTTATGTTTCAGTTATTATAAATAGCTACAATATTCGGTTTAACAAGAAGCATGTACATTAAATCATCGAAAACACTGAATTTAATCGTCATTTGCGTCACATGTTTTTCTTTCTGTCTACCGCTTAATTGTTTCTTTTTAGTTATGTGAATCGAATAGCTGAGGCACAGTTTATCAAACCGTAGATACGCTACAGTGTAACTGCCTGTCAATCGCAGCGATTTACGATGCTGTACAATATAGCATGCGGCACGAAGTCGTGTAATTCCATGGTGCACGTAAAATAATTTAATAAAAAGAAGAACAAGAAGAAACAGATTGTGCAATTGAAGAAAAGAAATCAGCAACACAAATCACAGCAATACTATTGTCATGAATACACGCATTTGAATGCAACAATGAATGTTAGTTATATAAGTCACTAACATTATTTACTCAAAAAAATCTCTTGACCCTTAGACGTTGCAAGTGCATATATACAATCCACTGTTGTTGCTATATAGTTCCATAGCTTAACACTTCGACGTCTAATGGTTTTATATAATACGTTGGTTTTAGAAATCGGTACATGCAGTAGATCCACATGGCGTGTCCTATAATTATTGGTTAACGATTTGCAGTTAAATACCGGAAGGACAATTGGTTTCTCATTCTACCATGTGCAACGGCCAACACATTTTCTTTAGACAACCAATTTGTAATTAAACAGGCTGAAACGATCACAAACAATTGCTAAGAAAGCGCATGTTAAATGTATGATTATTTTAAAAATATTTTAAAAATCGTTTTGTCAACGCGGATTTGAAATACCGCATGAAAATGTCTGTATTGTTATCTGTGTCATGTTTACGAGTTAAAGTTCGCCACTTATGACATGTATTGCGTTTCAGCAGTGACACGTGGTGCAAGTCCCTGGAAGACTAGCTCAGTGGTTACGCCGCTACAGCCTCAATCACGGGGTTTCCTGCACATCCACTTCATGTGTTTGATGTCTTCCTTGTCGTCTTCGACTTTGTAGTATACAGTAGATATAGCGTTTTACACAAGCTAGTAAAATTTTATAACATACATTGTATAACAGTACAAATGTTTCAATCAAACTTAGGGAAGACAACAACTATATTATCAATATCAATGTTTGTGTTTAAAAACATTCCTTAAATCGATGCTGTCTGTAGAACAATAGCCTTGTCTAAAACTAAACAGAGGTTGTTTGCAAAAAAATTATTATAGTATCCTATGCTTAATAAGGTGAGCTAATTTTCTACTTTACAATTCATTTGTAAATATAATTTTCTCACCGTATACTAATTGTTCATAATGTACTCTCACTCCTATTTTGCATGTTTTAATAACATAGACTATATTCACTTTATTTTACATACTGTAATGATGTACATACATCGGTTTGCTTAATGGTACTGTTGTGATTCTGAAAAAGGTTCCTATCGCTCCGCTAGGATCTTTGGGATGAATGCAATTATTAAATACGTACGTCAAATATGCACAATAAACTTGAAATGCCTTATACGTATGTGTGCAAATTACATAGCATTAATGTACATTAATTTAAATGCTACGTTAACATAAATCTCTGGCAAGAAATACAGCAGGTCTGGTTTTCCTCGGATGACCGTATCGCGTGTGCGTCTTACGCTCGTTCGTTTTTGATAAGTGCCAACTATACTCTGTGTTAATGATTTCTCTTAAAACGTGCGGTGCAAACAAATTTAACGAAT
>JAHLWY010002907.1:0-10051 GCA_020002185.1 Paraescarpia echinospica | reverse complement strand
GTATTAGCTAGACTAACTTCTGCACTTTACTGGTATAGAAATAATTTGATACTCTCCCAGTGTGACCTTAATTAGCACGACTAACTTCTATGCTTCATTGTTATAGAACAATTTTGTAATGTTCCAGGGTGATTTCAATTATGAGGTGACTATATTAGAGGACTAACATCCACATTTTACTTGTGCAGAAATAATTTTGTACTGTCTTGGTAATGGTCAGGTGAATGTATTAGCAGGACATATTTCTACACTTTACTGGTACAGAAATAATAAGGGACTGTACCAAGGTGACCTTAATTATGAGGTGACTGTATTAGCAGGACTAACTTCTACATTTTAATGGTATACACTTTACTGGTACACAAATCATTTAGTTCTGTCCTAGAGTGAACTTAATTGTGAGGTCACTGTATTAGCAGCACTAACTTCTACTCTTGTACAGAAATAATGAGTGATTGTACCAAGGTGACCTTAATTGTTAGGTAATTGTATTAGCGGGACTAACTGCTACATATTACTGGTGCAAAGGAAATAATTTAATTTTCCTAGGGTGACCTTAATTGTGGGGTGACTGTATCAGTAGGATGAATTTCTACATTTTACCTCCTACAAATAATTTCCGATTGTACCAGGGTGTCCTTAATAGTCAGGTGACTGTTTTGATAGTACTGAATTTCTACACTTTACTGAATTTTTAGAAATAATGAGGGACTGTTTCAGGGTGACTGTAATTGTGAGGTGACTATATACTTTGACTAACTTTCTACACTTTGCTGTTACATAAAATGGTGCAGGACACTCCCAAGAATTTGACCACTAATTATAAGGTGACTCTATTAGCAGCAGTATCCTTCTACATTTTACTGAATTGTAGAAATAATTTAAGATACCAAGGTGACCATAATTGTGAGGGTAGCCTTATTAGCAGGACTAACATCCGTTACTGCTACAGAATAATTTCAGACTGTAGCAAGGTGACCTTCATTGTGAGGTCACTGTATTAGCTAGAATAACTTCTTCACTTTATTGGTACAGAAATCATTTGGGACTGTCCCAGTGTGACCTTAATTAGCAGGACTAACTTCTATGCTTCATTGTTATAGAACAATTTTGTAATGTTCCAGGGTGATTTCAATTATGATGTGACTATATTAGAGGACTAACATCCACATTTTACTTGTGCAGAAATAATTTTGTACTGTCTTGGTAATGGTCAGGTGAATGTATTAGCAGGACCTATTTCAACACTTTACTGGTACAGAAATAATAAGGGACTGTACCAAGGTGACCTTAATGATGAGGTGACTGTATTAGCAGGACTAACGTCTACATTTTAATGGTATACACTTTACTGGTACACAAATCATTTAGTTCTGTCCTAGGGTGAACTTAATTGTGAGGTCACTGTATTAGCAGCATTAACTTCTACTCTTTACTTGTACAGAAATAATGAGTGTTTGTACCAAGTTGACCTTAATTGTTCGGTAATTGTATTAGCAGGACTAACTGCTACATGTTACTGGTGCAAAAATAATTTGGTACTTTCCTAGGGTGACCTTAATTGTGAGGTGACTGTATCAGTAGGACTAATTTCTACATTTTACCTCTACACAAATAATTTCCGATTGTACCAGGGTGTCCTTAATAGTCTGGTGACTGTTTTGATAGTACTAATTTCTACACTTTACTGGTACAGAAATAATGAGGGACTTTTTCAAGGTGACCTTAATTGTGAGGTGACTATATTAGCAGGACTAACTTTCTACACTTTGCTGTTACATAAATAATTTGGGACACTCCCAGGGTGACCTTAATTATGAGGTGACTCTATTAGCAGCAGTAGTCTTCTACATTTTACTGGTGTAGAAATAATTTAAGACTACCAAGGTGACCATAATTGTGAGGTGACCTTATTAGCAGGACTAACATCTACACGTTACTGCTACAGAAATAATTTCAGACTGTAGCAAGGTGACCTTCATTGTGAGGTCACTGTATTAGCTAGAATAACTTCTTCACTTTATTGGTACAGAAATCATTTGGGACTGTCCCAGTGTGACCTTAGTTAACAGGTCTAACTTCTATGCTTTAGTGGTACAGACATATTTTGGGACTTTTCCAGGGTGACTTTAATTGTGAGGTGACTATATTAGCAGGACTAACTTCCACACTTTACTGGTACAGAAATCTTTTGGTACAGTCCTAGGATGACCTTAATTGTGAGGTGACTGTATTAGTAGGACTAACATCTACACTTTCCTTGTACAGAAATCATTTGGTACTGTCTTTGGGTGAACTTAATTGTGAGGTAACTGTATTAGCAGGACTAACTTCTACATTTTACTGGTACAGAAATAATATGGGACTGTACCATGTTGACCTTAATAGTCAAGTGACTGTATTAGCAGGATTAATTTCTACACTTTACTGGTATATAAATAATTTGGGAATCTCCCAGGGTGACCTTAATTATGAGGTGACTGTATTAGCAGGACTAACTTCTACACTTTACTGGTACAAAAATAATGTAGGATTGTACCAAGGTGTCTTTATTTGTGAGGTGACTGTATCATCAGGAATAACTTCCTCACCTTCCTGGTGCAGAAATAATTTGGTACTCTCTTAGGGTGACCTTAATTGTGAGGTGATTGTTTTACAAGGGGTAAATTCTACACTTTATTATTACCGAAATAATGTGTCACTGTACAATGGCGACCTTAATTGTGAGGTAACTGTATTACCAAGACTAAATTCTACACTTTACATGTACAGAAATCATTTGTTTCTGTCTTTGGGTGAACTTAATTGTGAGGTAACTGTATTAGCAGGACTAACTTCTACATTTTACTGGTACAGAAATAATTTAAGACTGTAGCAAGGTGACCTTAATTGTGATGTGACTGTATTAGCAGGCCTAATTTCTACACTTTATTGGTACAGAAGTAATTTCGGACTGTGCATTGGTAACCTTAATTGTGAGGTGACTATTAGAATGACTATCTTATACACTTTACTGGTACAGAAATAATGAGGGACTGTACGAAGGTGACCTTAATTGTGAGGTGACTGAATTAATGGGACTAACTTCTGCACTTTACTGGTACAGAAATCATTTGGTACTGTCCCAGTGTGACCTTAATTAGCAGGACTAACTTCTATGCTTTATAGTTATAGAAAAATTGTGGAATGTTCCAGGGTGATTTTAATTGTGAGGTGACTGTATTAGCAAGACTAACATCCACATTTTACTTGTGCAGAAATAATTTTGTACTGTCTTGGTAATGGTCAGGTGAATCTAGTATCAGGATCTATTTCTACACTTTACTGGTACAGAAATAATAAGGCACTGTACCAAGGTGACCTTAATTATGAGGTGACTGTATTAGCAGGACTAACTTCTACATTTTAATGGTACACACTTTACTGGTACAGAAATCATTTGGTTGTGTCCTAGGGTGAACTTAATTGTGAGGTGACTGTATTAGCAGCACTAACTTCTACACTTTACTTGTACAGATATAATGAGTGATTGTACCAAGGTGACCTTAATAGTCAAGTGACTGTATTAGCAGAATTAATTTCTACCCTTTACTGGTACATAAATAATTTTGGACTCTCCCAGTGCGACCTTAATTGAGGTGATTGTATTAGCAGGACTAACTTCTACACCTTACGGGTGCAAAAATAATTTTGGACACTCCCAGGGTGACCTTAATTATGAGGTGACTCTATTAGCAGGAATATCCTTCTACATTTTACTGGTGTAGAAATAATTTCAGACTACCAAGGTGACCTTAATTGTGAGGTAACTGTATTACCAGGACTAAATTCTACACTTTACATGTACAGAAATCATTTGGTACTGTCTTTGGGTGACCGTTATTGTGAGATGACTGTATTAGCAGGACTAACTTCTACATTTTACTGCTACAGAAATAATTACAGACTGTACCAAGGTGACCTTCATTGTGAGGTCACTGTATTCGCTAGACTAACTTCTTTACTTTATTCGTACAGAAATCATCTGGGACTGTCCCAGGGTGACCTTAATTAACAGGACTAACTCCTATGCTTTAGTGATACAGACATATTTTGGGACTGTTCCAGGGTGACTTTAATTGTGAGGTGACTGTATTAGCTGGACTAACTTCCACACTTTACTGGTGCAAAAATAATTTGGAACTCTCAGGGTGACTTTAGTTAGCAGGATTAACTTCTACACTTGATTGTTATACAAAAAATTGGGAATGTTCCAGGGTGATTTTAATTGTGAGGTGACAGTATTATCAGGAATAACATCCACACTTTACTTCAGCAGAAATAATTTAGTTCTGTCCTAGGGTGACCTTACTTGGGAGGTGACTGTATTAGCAGGGCCAATTTCTACACTACTGGTACAGAAATAATGTGGGACTGTAACAAGGTGACCTTAATTGTGAGGTGACTGTATTAACAGGACTAACTTCTACACTTTAATGGTACACAAATTATTTAGTACTGTCTTTGAGTGACCTTAATTGTGAGGTGACTGTAGTAGCAGTAATAACTTCTACACTTTACTGGTACAGAAATAATGAGGGACTGTTACAAGGTGGCCTTAATTGTAATGTGACTATATTAGCAGGACTAACTTCTACACTTTACTGGTACAGAAATAATGTGGGACTGTTCCAAGGTGACCTTAACTGTGAGGTGATTGTATTAGCAGGACTAACTTCTATATTTTACTGGTACATAAGTAATTTGTGACTGTACCAGGTTGACCTTAATAGACAGTTGACTGTATTAGCAGGACTAACTTCCACACTTTACTAATACAGAAATAATTTCAGACTGTACCACGGTGACCTTAATTGTGAGGTGACTGTATTAGTAGGACTAACTTCATCATTTGGTACTGTCCATGGGTGACCTTCAGTTCTGAGGCAATAGCTCTAAACATCATTTTTTACAAAATGTAGAAACCATCTGTCATTACCCAGTTGTACCATTTGGCACTGATAGAACATATGTAAGCCATCTTTAAAAGTTACATGCTCTGTTACTCCATCTTTTATTTGAATTTCTGTCATTGATATCATCTATATAATACAGGTATACTGGAAAAAATAACTTATTATAAAGCTTCATGAATTAAATAAAACTAAATCGCCTTTATAATAAATGCAATAGACTTTTTGGACATACTTTTTAGTTCTGATGATCCATACATGTGCATTAGATGGACATTGGTAGAAAATGCATTTCTGTCTCAGGAGAGGTTCGTGGACTTGATTCCCGAGTGACTGGTGCAGAAGGTAGACCAACAAATACACAGCAACAGATAAGTAACCTTAATTGTGAGGTGACTGTATTAGCAGTACTAACTTTCTACATTTTATTGTTACATAAATAATTTGGGACTCTCCCAGGGTGACCGTAATTATGAGGTGACTGTATTATCTGAACTAACTTCTACATTTTACTGGTACATAAATCTTTTGGTACTGTGCTAGGGTGACCTTAATTGTGAGGCAATAACTCTATTCATAATTTTTTGCAAAATGTAGAAACCATGTGTCATTAACCACTTTTATCATTTGCCTCTGATAGAACATATGTAAGCCATCTTTAAAAGATACATGCTCCGTTACTTGATATATTATTTGAATATATGTCAATGATAGCGTTTATATAATACAAATATACTGGAAAAAGTAAACTATTATCAAGCCTCAGGAATTAAGTAAAACTAAATCGCTTTTATAAAAAACGTTTTAGACTTTTTGGACATACTTTTCAGATATGATGATCCATGCATGTGCATTAGATTGGCATTGATAGAAAATGCTTTTCTGTTTCAGGCGACGTTCTTTGTCTTGATTCCCAAGTGACTGGTGCAGAAGGTAGAACAACAAATACACAACAACAGATAAGTAACTTTAATTGTGAGGTGACTGTATTAGCAGGACTAACTTCCACATTTTACTGCTGTAGAACTAATTTCAGACTACCAAGGTGACCTCATTTGTGAGGTGACCTTATTAGCAGGACTAACTTATACACCTTACTGGTGCAAAAATAATTTGGTGCTCTCCTATGGAGACCTTAATTGTGAGGTGACTGTATTAGTACGACTAATTTCTACATTTTACCTGTACAGAAATAATTTCGGACTGTACCAGGGTGTCATTAATAGTCAGGTGACTGTTTTAATAATACTAATTTCTACACTTTACTGATACAGAAATAATGAGGGGCTGTACCAAGGTGACCTTAATTGTGAGGTGATTATATTAGCAGGACTAACTTTCTACACTTTACTGTTACATAAATAATTTGGGACACTCCCAGGGTGACCTTAATTATGAGGTGACTCTATTAGCAGCAGTATCCTTCTACATTTTTCTGGTGTACAAATAATTTAAGACTACCAAGGTGACCATAATTGTGAGGTGACCTTATTAGCAGGACTAACTTCTACACGTTACTGCTACAGAAATAATTTCAGACTGTAGCAAGGTGACCTTCATTGTGAGGTCACTGTATTAGCTAGAATAACTTCTTTATTTTATTGGTACAAAAATCATTTGGGACTGTCCCAGGGTGACCTTAATTGACAGGTCTAACTTCTATGCTTTAGTGGTACAGACATATTTTGGGACTGTTCCAGGGTGACTTTAATTGTGAGGTGACTATATTAGCAGGGCTAACTTCCACACTTTACTGGTACAGAAATCATTTGGTACAGTCCTAGCATGACCTTAATTGTAAGGTGACTGTATTAGCAGGACTAACTTCTACACTTTAGTGGTACAGAAATAATATGGGACTGTATGAAGGTGACCTTAATTGTGAGGTGACTGTATTAGCAGGACTAACTTCTACACTTTACTGGTACAAAAATAATGTAGGATTGTACCAAGGTGTCTTTATTTGTGAGGTGACTGTATCATCAGGAATAACTTCCTACACTCTACTGGTACAAAAATAATGTAGGTCTGTACGAAGGTGACCTTAATTATGAGGTGAATGTATTAGCAGGACTAACTTCTACACTTTACTGGTACAAAAATAATGTAGGATTGTACCAAGGTGTCTTTATTTGTGAGGTGACTGTATCATCAGGAATAACTTCCTCACCTTCCTGGTGCAGAAATAATTTGGTACTCTCTTAGGGTGACCTTAATTGTGAGGTGATTGTTTTACAAGGGGAAAATTCTACACTATTATTACAGAAATAATGTGCCACTGTACCAAGGTGACCTTAATTGTGAGATGACTGTATTAGTAGGACTTACTTCTACATTTTGTTGTTACAGATATAATTTGGGACTGTACCAGGGTGTCCTTAATAGTCAGGTGACTGTATTAGCAGGACTAATTTCTACACTTTACTGGTACATAAATAATTTGGGACTCTCCCAGTGTGATCTTAATTATGAGGTGACTGTATTAGCAGAACTAACTTCTACACGTTACTGCTACAGAAATAATTTAAGACTGTACCAAGGTGACCTTCATTGTTAGGTGACTGTATTAGCAGGACTAACATCTACACTTTACTGGTACAGAAATAATGTGGGATTGTACAAAAGTGACCTGATTTGTGAGGTGACTGTATCAGCAGAACTAACTTCCTACTCTCTACTGGTACAAAAATAATATGGGACTGTATGAAGGTGACCTTAATTGTGAGGTGACTGTATTAGCAGGACTAACTTCTACACTTTACTGGTACAGAAATAAAGTAGGATTGTACCAAGGTGTCTTTATTTGTGAGGTGACTGTATTATCAGGAATAACATCCTCACCTTCCTGGTGCAGAAATAATTTAGTACTCTCTTAGGGTGACCTTAATTGTGAGGTGACAGTTTTACATCGAGTAAATTCTACCCTTTATTATTACAGAAATAATGTGTTTCTATACCAAGATGATCTTAATTGTGAGATGACTGTATTAGAGGACTAACATCCACATTTTACTTCTGCAGAAATCATTTTATATTGTCTTTGTAATGGTCAGGTGAATGTATTAGCAGGACCTATTTCTACACTTTACTGGTACAGAAATAATAAGGGACTGTACCAAGGTGACCTTAATTATGAGGTGACTGTTTTAGCAGGACTAACTTCTACATTTTAATGGTATACACTTTACTAGTACAGAAATCATTTGGTTCTGTCCTAGGGTGAACTTAATTGTGAGGTGACTGTATTAGCAGCACTAACTTCTACACTTTACTTGTAAAGAAATAATGAGTGATTGTAGCAAGGTGACCTTAATTTTTAGGTGATTGTATTAGCAGGACTAACTTCTACACCTTACTGGTGCAAAAATAATTTAGTAATCTCCTAGGGTGACCTTAATTGTGAGGTGTTTGTATTAGTAGGACTAATTTCTACATTTTACCTGTACAGAAATAATTTGGGATTGTACCAGGGTGTCTTTAATAGTCAGGTGACTGTTTAATAATACTAATTTCTACACTTTACTGGTACAGAAATAATGAGGGGCTGTACCAAGGTGACCTTAATTGTGAGGTGATTATATTAGCAGGACTAACTTTCTATACATTACTGTTACATAAATAATTTGGGACACTCCTAGTGTGACCTAAATTATTAGGTGACTCTATTAGCAGGAGTATCCTACATTTTTGTGGTGTAGAAATGATTTCAGACTACCAAGGTGACCATAATTGTGAGGTGACCTTATTAGCAGGACTAGCATCTACACGTTACTGCTACAGAAATAATTTCAGACTGTAGCTAGGTTACTTTCATTGTGAGGTCACTGTATTAGCTAGAATAACTTCTTCACTTTATTGGTACAGAAATCATTTGGGAAATTCCCAGGGTGACCTTAGTTAACAGGTCTAACTTCTATGCTTTAGTGGTACAGACATATTTTGGGACTTTTCCAGGGTGACTTTAATTGTGAGGTGACTATATTAGCAGGACTAACTTCCACACTTTACTGGTACAGAAATCATTTGGTACAGTCCTAGGATGACCTTAATTGTGAGGTGACTGTATTAGTAGGACTAACATCTACACTTTTCTTGTACAGAAATCATTTGGTACTGTCTTTGGGTGAACTTAATTGTGAGGTAACTGTATTAGCAGGACTAACTTCTACATTTTACTGGTACAGAAATAATTTGGGACTGTACCATGTTGACCTTAATAGTCAAGTGACTGTATTAGCAGGATTAATTTCTACACTTTACTGGTATATAAATAATTTGGGAATCTCCCAGGGTGACCTTAATTATGAGGTGACTGTATTAGCAGGACTAACTTCTACACTTTACTGGTACAAAAATAATGTAGGATTGTACCAAGGTGTCTTTATTTGTGAGGTGACTGTATCATCAGGAATAACTTCCTCACCTTCCTGGTTCAGAAATAATTTGGTACTCTCTTAGGGTGACCTTAATTGTGAGGTGACTGTTTTACAAGGGGTAAATTATACACTTTCCTATTACAGAAATAATGTGTCACTGTACCATGGTGACTTTAATTGTGAGGTAACTGTATTACCAATACTAAATTCTACACTTTACATGTACAGAAATCATTTGTTTCTGTCTTTGGGTGAACTTAATTGTGAGGTAACTGTATTAGCAGGACAAACTTCTACATTTTACTGGTACAGAAATAATTTAAGACTGTAGCAAGGTGACCTTAATTGTGATGTGACTGTATTAGCAGACCTAATTTCTACACTTTATTGGTACAGAAGTAATTTCAGACTGTGCATTGGTAACCTTAATTGTGAGGTGACTATTAGAATGACTATCTTATACACTTTACTGGTACAGAAATAAAGAGGGACTGTACGAAGGTGACCTTAATTGTGATGTGACTGAATTAACGGGACTAACTTCTGCACTTTACTGGTACAGAAATCATTTGGTACTGTCCCAGTGTGACCTTAATTAGCAGGACTAACTTTTATGCTTTATAGTTATAGAAAAATTTTGGAATGTTCCAGGGTGATTTTAATTGTGAGGTGACTGTATTAGCAAGACTAACATCCACATTTTACTTGTGCAGAAATAATTTT
>JAHLWY010002906.1:0-10052 GCA_020002185.1 Paraescarpia echinospica | reverse complement strand
TTCCCATGACATGGCCACTGAAATGATTCCCATGATATGGTCACTGAAATGGTTCCCATGATATGGTCACTGAAATGATTCCCATGACATGGTCACTGAAATGATTCCCATGACATGGCCACTGAAATGATTCCCATGACATGGCCACTGAAATGATTCCCATGACATGGTCACTGAAATGGTTCCCATGATATGGTCACTGAAATGATTCCCATGACATAGTCACTGAAATGATTCCCATGACATGGCCACTGAAATGATTCCCATGACATGGCCACTAAAATGATTCCCATGACATGGCCACTGAAACGATTCCCATGACATGGCCACTGAAATGATTCCCATGACATGGCCACTGAAATGATTCCCATGACATGGCCACTGAAATGATTCCCATGACATGGTCACTGAAATGGTTCCCATGATATGGTCACTGAAATGATTCCCATGACATGGCCACTGAAATGATTCCCATGACATGGCCACTGAAATGATTCCCATGACATGGCCACTGAAATTATTCCCATGACATGGTCACTGAAATGGTTCCCATGACATGGTCACTGAAATGATTCCCATGACATGGTCACTGAAATGATTCCCATGACATGGCCACTGAAATGATTCCCATGACATGGCCACTGAAATGGTTCTCATGATATGGTCACTGAAATGATTCTTATGACATGGCCACTGAAATGATTCCCATGACATGGTCACTGAAATGGTTCCCATGACATGGTCACTGAAATGATTCCCATGACATGGCCACTGAAATGATTCCCATGACATGGTCACTGAAATGGTTCCCATGACATGGTCACTGAAATGATTCCGATGACATGGTCACTGAAATGGTTCCCATGATATGGTCACTGAAATGTTTCCCATGACATGGTCACTGAAATGGTTCCCATGATATGGTCACTGAAATGATTCCCATGACATGGTCACTGAAATGGTTCCCATGACATGGTCACTGAAATGATTCCTATGATTATTATTCACTGGTAACATTCCATGACATGGCTTAATTGAAATGGTTCATGATATGGTTCATCGAAACGATTCCCATGACATTAATACTGAAATGATTCCCATGACATGGCTTCACTGAAATGGATCCCACGATATGGTCATCGAATGATCCCATGACATTACGTTCACTGAAATGATTCCTACGACATGGCCACTGAAATGATTCCTATGATTACGTATTACTGAAATGATTCCCATGATATGGTTTCATCGAAATGGTTCCCATGATATGGTCATCGATGATTCCTACATGATGGTCATTGAAATGATTCCTATGACATACACTGAAATGATTCCATGACATGGTCACTGAAATGGTTCGATATGGTCACTGAAATGATTCCGACATGGTCATCGAATGATTCCGATACTGAAATGATTCCCATGACATGGTCTCTGAAATGATTCCCATGACATGGCCACTGAAATGATTCCCATGACATGGCCACTGAAATGATTCCCATGACATGGCCACTGAAATGATTCCCATGACATGGCCACTGAAATGATTCCCATGACATGGCCACTGAAATGATTCCTATGACATGGCCACTGAAATGATTCCCATGACATGGTCACTGAAATGGTTCCCATGATATGGTCACTGAAATTATTCCCATGACATGGTCACTGAAATGATTCCCATGACATGGCCACTGAAATGATTCCCGTGACATGGTCACTGAAACGGTTCCCATGATATGGTCACTGAAATGATTCCCATGACATGGCCACTGAAATGATTCCCATGACATGACCACTGAAATGATTCACATGACATGGCCACTGAAATGATTCCCATGACATGGCCACTAAAATGATTCCCATGACATGGCCACTGAAACGATTCCCATGACATAGCCACTGAAATGATTCCCATGACATGGCCACTGAAATGATTCCCATGACATGGCCACTGAAATGATTCCCATGACATGGTCACTGAAATGGTTCCCATGATATGGCCACTGAAATGATTCCCATGACATGGCCACTGAAATGATTCCCATGACATGGCCACTGAAATTATTCCCATGACATGGTCACTGAAATGGTTTCCATGACATGGTCACTGAAATGATTCCCATGACATGGCCACTGAAATGATTCCCATGACATGGCCACTGAAATGATTCCCATGACATGGTCACTGAAATGGTTCCCATGACATGGTCACTAAAATGATTCCGATGACATGGTCACTGAAATGATTCCCATGACATGGTCACTGAAATGGTTCCCATGATATGGTCACTGAAATGATTCCCATGGCATGGTCACTGAAATGATTCCCATGACATGGCCACTGAAATGATTCCCATGACATGGCCACTGAAATGGTTCTTATGATATGGTCACTGAAATGATTCCCATGACATGGCCACTGAAATAATTCCCATGACATGGTCACTGAAATGGTTCCCATGATATGGTCACTGAAATGATTCCCATGACATGGTCACTGAAATGTTTCCCATGACATGGTCACTGAAATGATTCCCATGACATGGCCACTGAAATGATTCCCATGACATGGTCACTGAAATGGTTCCCATGATATGGTCACTGAAATGATTCCCATGACATGGTCACTGAAATGGTTCCCATGATATGGTCACTGAAATGATTCCCATGACATGGTCACTGAAATGATTCCCATGACATGGCCACTGAAATGATTCCCATGACATGGCCACTGAAATGGATCTCATGATATGGTTACTGAAATGATTCCCATGACATGGCCACTGAAATGATTCCCATGACATGGTCACTGAAATGGTTCCCATGATATGGTCACTGAAATGATTCCCATGACATGTTCACTGAAATGATTCCCATGACATGGCCACTGAAATGATTCCCATGACATGGCCACTGAAATGATTCCCATGACATGGTCACTGAAATGGTTCCCATGATATGGTCACTGAAATGATTCCCATGACATGGTCACTGAAATGATTCCCATGACATGGTCACTGAAATGATTCCCATGACATGGCCACTGAAATGATTCCCATGACATGGCCACTGAAGTAGTTCTCATGATATGGTCACTGAAATGATTCTGATGACATGGCCACTGAAATGATTCCCATGACATGGTCACTGAAATGGTTCCCATGACATGGTCACTGAAATGATTCCCATGACATGGCCACTGAAATGATTCCCATGACATGGTCACTGAAATGGTTCCCATGATATGGTCACTGAAATGATTCCCATGACATGGTCACTGAAATGGTTCCCATGATATGGTCACTGAAATGATTCCCATGACATGGCCACTGAAATGATTCCCATGACATGGTCACTGAAATGGTTCCCATGATATGGCCACTGAAATGATTCCCATGACATGGCCACTGAAATGATTCCCATGACATGGCCACTGAAATTATTCCCATGACATGGTCACTGAAATGGTTCCCATGACATGGTCACTGAAATGATTCCCATGACATGGACACTGAAATGATTCCCATAACATGGCCACTGAAATGATTCCCATGACATGGTCACTGAAATGGTTCCCATGACATGGTCACTGAAATGGTTCCCATGATATGGTCACTGAAATGATTCCCATGACATGGTCACTGAAATGATTTCCATGACATGGTCACTGAAATGATTCCCATGACATGGCCACTGAAATTATTCCCATGACATGGTCACTGAAATGGTTCCCATGATATGGTCACTGAAATGATTCCCATGACATGGTCACTGAAATGATTCCCATGACATGGCCACTGAAATGATTCCCATGACATGGCCACTGAAGTAGTTCTCATGATATGGTCACTGAAATGATTCTTATGACATGGCCACTGAAATGATTCCCATGACATGGTCACTGAAATGGTTCCCATGACATGGTCACTGAAATGATTCCCATGACATGGCCACTGAAATGATTCCCATGACATTGTCACTGAAATGGTTCCCATGACATGGTCACTGAAATGATTCCGATGACATGGTCACTGAAATGGTTCCCATGATATGGTCACTGAAATGTTTCCCATGACATGGTCACTGAAATGGTTCCCATGATATGGTCACTGAAATGATTCCCATGACATGGTCACTGAAATGGTTCCCATGACATGGTCACTGAAATGATTCCCATGACATGGCCACTGAAATGATTCCCATGACATGGCCACTGAAATGGTTCTCATGATATGGTCACTGAAATGATTCCCATGACATGGCCACTGAAATGATTCCCTTGACATGGTCACTGAAATGGATCCCATGATATGGTCACTGAAATGATTCCCATGACATGTTCACTGAAATGATTCCCATGACATGGCCACTGAAATGATTCCCATGACATGGCCACTGAAATGATTCCCATGATATGGTCACTGAAATGGTTCCCATGATATGGTCACTGACAAGATTCCCATGACATGGTCACTGAAATGATTCCCATGACATGGCCACTGAAATGATTCCCATGACATGGTCACTGAAATGGTTCCCATGATATGGTCACTGAAATGATTCCCATGACATGGCCACTGAAATGATTCCCATGACATGGCCACTGAAATGATTCCCATGACATGGTCTCTGAAATGATTCCCATGACATGGCCACTGAAATTATTCCCATGACATGGCCACTGAAATGATTCCCATGACATGGCCACTGAAATGATTCCCATGACATGGCCACTGAAATGATTCCCATGACATGGCCACTGAAATGTTTCCCATGACATGGCCACTGAAATGATTCCTATGACATGGCCACTGAAATGATTCCCATGACATGGTCACTGAAATGGTTCCCATGATATGGTCACTGAAATTATTCCCATGACATGGTCACTGAAATGATTCCCATGACATGGCCACTGAAATGATTCCCGTGACATGGTCACTGAAACGGTTCCCATGATATGGTCACTGAAATGATTCCCATGACATGGCCACTGAAATGATTCCCATGACATGACCACTGAAATGATTCACATGACATGGCCACTGAAATGATTCCCATGACATGGCCACTAAAATGATTCCCATGACATGGCCACTGAAACGATTCCCATGACATAGCCACTGAAATGATTCCCATGACATGGCCACTGAAATGATTCCCATGACATGGCCACTGAAATGATTCCCATGACATGGTCACTGAAATGGTTCCCATGATATGGCCACTGAAATGATTCCCATGACATGGCCACTGAAATGATTCCCATGACATGGCCACTGAAATTATTCCCATGACATGGTCACTGAAATGGTTTCCATGACATGGTCACTGAAATGATTCCCATGACATGGCCACTGAAATGATTCCCATGACATGGCCACTGAAATGATTCCCATGACATGGTCACTGAAATGGTTCCCATGACATGGTCACTAAAATGATTCCGATGACATGGTCACTGAAATGATTCCCATGACATGGTCACTGAAATGGTTCCCATGATATGGTCACTGAAATGATTCCCATGGCATGGTCACTGAAATGATTCCCATGACATGGCCACTGAAATGATTCCCATGACATGGCCACTGAAATGGTTCTTATGATATGGTCACTGAAATGATTCCCATGACATGGCCACTGAAATAATTCCCATGACATGGTCACTGAAATGGTTCCCATGATATGGTCACTGAAATGGATCTCATGATATGGTTACTGAAATGATTCCCATGACATGGCCAATGAAATGATTCCCATGACATGGCCAATGAAATGATTCCCATGACATGGTCACTGAAATGGTTCCCATGATATGGTCACTGAAATGATTCCCATGACATGTTCACTGAAATGATTCCCATGACATGGCCACTGAAATGATTCCCATGACATGGCCACTGAAATGATTCCCATGACATGGCCACTGAAATGGTTCCCATGATATGGTCACTGAAATGATTCCCATGACATGGTCACTGAAATGATTCCCATGACATGGCCACTGAAATGATTCCCATGACATGGTCACTGAAATGATTCCCATGACATAGCCACTGAAATGATTCCCATGACATGGTCACTGAAATGGTTCCCATGACATGGTCACTGAAATGGTTCCCATGACATGGTCACTGAAATGATTCCGATGACATGGTCACTGAAATGGTTCCCATGATATGGTCACTGAAATGATTCCCATGACATGGTCACTGAAATGATTCCCATGACATGGTCACTGAAATGATTCCCATGACATGGTCACTGAAATGGTTCCCATGATATGGTCACTGAAATGATTCCCATGACATGGTCACTGAAATGATTTCCATGACATGGTCACTGAAATGATTCCCATGACATGGTCACTGAAATGATTCCCATGACATGGCCACTGAAATGATTCCCATGACATGGCCACTGAAATGGTTCTCATGATATGGTCACTGAAATGATTCCCATGACATGGCCACTGAATGATTCCCATGACATGGTCACTGAAATGGTTCCCATGATATGGTCACTGAAATGATTCCCATGACATGGTCACTGAAATGATTCCCATGACATGGTCACTGAAATGGTTCCCATGACATGGTCACTGAAATGATTCCCATGACATGGACACTGAAATGATTCCCATAACATGGCCACTGAAATGATTCCCATGACATGGTCACTGAAATGGTTCCCATGACATGGTCACTGAAATGGTTCCCATGATATGGTCACTGAAATGATTCCCATGACATGGTCACTGAAATGATTTCCATGACATGGTCACTGAAATGATTCCCATGACATGGCCACTGAAATTATTCCCATGACATGGTCACTGAAATGGTTCCCATGATATGGTCACTGAAATGATTCCCATGACATGGTCACTGAAATGATTCCCATGACATGGCCACTGAAATGATTCCCATGACATGGCCACTGAAATAGTTCTCATGATATGGTCACTGAAATGATTCCCATGACATGGCCACTGAAATGATTCCCATGACATGGTCACTGAAATGGTTCCCATGATATGGTCACTGAAATGATTCCCATGACATGGTTACTGAAATGATTCCCATGACATGGCCACTGAAATGATTCCCATGACATGTTCACTGAAATGGTTCCCATGATATGGTCACTGAAATGATTCCCATGACATGGTCACTGAAATGGTTCCCATGATATGGTCACTGAAATGATTCCCATGACATGGTCACTGAAATGATTCCCATGACATGGCCACTGAAATGATTCCCATGACATGGCCACTGAAATGGTTCTCATGATATGGTCACTGAAATGATTCCCATGATATGGTCACTGAAATGATTCCCATGACATGGCCACTGAAATGATTCCCATGACATGGTCACTGAAATGGTTCCCATGATATGGTCACTGAAATGATTCCCATGACATGTTCACTGAAATGATTCCCATGACATGGCCACTGAAATGATTCCCATGACATGGCCACTGAAATGATTCCCATGACATGGTCACTGAAATGGTTCCCATGATATGGTCACTGAAATGATTCCCATGACATGGTCACTGAAATGATTCCCTTGACATGACCACTGAAATGATTCCCATGACATGGTCACTGAAATGGTTCCCATGATATGGTCACTGAAATGATTCCCATGACATAGTCACTGAAATGATTCCCATGACATGGCCACTGAAATGATTCCCAAGACATGGCCACTGAAATGATTCCCATGACATGGTCACTGAAATGGTTCCCATGACATGGCCACTGAAATGATTCCCATGATATGGCCACTGAAATGATTCCCATGACATGGCCACTGAAATGAGTCCCATGACATGGCCACTGAAATGATTCCCATGACATGGCCACTGAAATGATTCCCATGACATGGCCACTGAAATGATTCCCATGACATGGTCACTGAAATGGTTCCCATGATATGGCCACTGAAATTATTCCCATGACATGGCCAATAAAATGATTCCCATGACATGGCCACTGAAACGATTCCCATGACATGGCCACTGAAATGATTCCCATGACATGGCCACTGAAATGATTCCCATGACATGGCCACTGAAATGATTCCCATGACATGGTCACTGAAATGGTTCCCATGATATGGTCACTGAAATGATTCCCATGACATGGTCACTGAAATGATTCCCATGACATGGCCACTGAAATGGTTCCCATGATATGGTCACTGAAATGATTCCCATGACATGGTCACTGAAATGGTTCCCATGATATGGTCACTGAAATGATTCCCATGACATGGTCACTGAAATGATTCCCATGACATGGCCACTGAAATGATTCCCATGACATGGCCACTGAAATGGATCTCATGATATGGTTACTGAAATGATTCCCATGACATGGCCACTGAAATGATTCCCATGACATGGTCACTGAAATGGTTCCCATGATATGGTCACTGAAATGATTCCCATGACATGGTCACTGAAATGATTCCCATGACATGGCCACTGAAATGATTCCCATGACATGGCCACTGAAATGATTCCCATGACATGGTCACTGAAATGGTTCCCATGATATGGTCACTGAAATGATTCCCATGACATGGTCACTGAAATGATTCCCATGACATGGTCACTGAAATGATTCCCATGACATGGCCACTGAAATGATTCCCATGACATGGCCACTGAAGTAGTTCTCATGATATGGTCACTGAAATGATTCTCATGACATGGCCACTGAAATGATTCCCATGACATGGTCACTGAAATGGTTCCCATGACATGGTCACTGAAATGATTCCCATGACATGGCCACTGAAATGATTCCCATGACATGGTCACTGAAATGGTTCCCATGATATGGTCACTGAAATGATTCCCATGACATGGTCACTGAAATGGTTCCCATGATATGGTCACTGAAATGATTCCCATGACATGGCCACTGAAATGATTCCCATGACATGGTCACTGAAATGGTTCCCATGATATGGCCACTGAAATGATTCCCATGACATGGCCACTGAAATGATTCCCATGACATGGCCTTTGAAATTATTCCCATGACATGGTCACTGAAATGGTTCCCATGACATGGTCACTGAAATGATTCCCATGACATGGACACTGAAATGATTCCCATAACATGGCCACTGAAATGATTCCCATGACATGGTCACTGAAATGGTTCCCATGACATGGTCACTGAAATGGTTCGCATGATATGGTCACTGAAATGATTCCCATGACATGGTCACTGAAATGATTTCCATGACATGGTCACTGAAATGATTCCCATGACATGGCCACTGAAATTATTCCCATGACATGGTCACTGAAATGGTTCCCATGATATGGTCACTGAAATGATTCCCATGACATGGTCACTGAAATGATTCCCATGACATGGCCACTGAAATGATTCCCATGACATGGCCACTGAAGTAGTTCCCATGATATGGTCACTGAAATGATTCTTATGACATGGCCACTGAAATTATTCCCATGACATGGTCACTGAAATGGTTCCCATGACATGGTCACTGAAATGATTCCCATGACATGGCCACTGAAATGATTCACATGACATGGTCACTGAAATGGTTCCCATGACATGGTCACTGAAATGATTCCGATGACATGGTCACTGAAATGGTTCCCATGATATGGTCACTGAAATGTTTCCCATGACATGGTCACTGAAATGGTTCCCATGATATGGTCACTGAAATGATTCCCATGACATGGTCACTGAAATGGTTCCCATGACATGGTCACTGAAATGATTCCCATGACATGGCCACTGAAATGATTCCCATGACATGGCCACTGAAATGGTTCTCATGATATGGTCACTGAAATGATTCCCATGACATGGCCACTGAAATGATTCCCTTGACATGGTCACTGAAATGGATCCCATGATATGGTCACTGAAATGATTCCCATGACATGTTCACTGAAATGATTCCCATGACATGGCCACTGAAATGATTCCCATGACATGGCCACTGAAATGATTCCCATGATATGGTCACTGAAATGGTTCC
>JAHLWY010002905.1:0-10059 GCA_020002185.1 Paraescarpia echinospica | reverse complement strand
GAATGCATGTGACAACTCATGTCTTTACTTCTGTGTCATCAGTGAGTGAATGCATGTGACAACTCATGTTTTTACTTCTGTGTCATCATTGAATGAGAGCATGTGACGACTCATGTCTTTACTTCTGTGTCATTGAGTGAATGCATGTGACAACTAATGTCTTTACTTCTGTGTCATCATTGAGTGAATGCATGTGACAACTCATGTCTTTACTTCTGTGGCACCAGTGAGTGAATGCATGTGACAACTCATGTCTTTACTTCTGTGTCATCATTGAGTGAGAGCATGTGACGACTGATGTCTTTACTTCTGTGTCATTGAGTGAATGCATGTGACAACTAATATCTTTACTTCTGTGTCATCAGTGAATGAATGCATGTGACAACTCATGTCTTTACTTCTGTGGCACCAGTGAGTGAATGCATGTGACAACTCATGTCTTTACTTCTGTGTCATCATTGAGTGAGAGCATGTGACAATTCATGTCTTTACTTCTGTGTCATTGAGTGAATGCATGTGACAGCTAATGTCTTTACTTCTGTGTCATCAGTGAGTGAAAGCATGTGACAACTCATGTCTTTACTTCTGTGTCATCATTGAGTGAGAGCATGTGATGACTCATGTCTTTACTTCTGTGTCATTGAGTGAATGCAAGTGACAACTAATGTCTTTACTTCTGTGTCATCAGTGAGTGAATGCATGTGACAACTCATGTCTTTACTTCTGTGTCACCAGTGAGTGAATGCATATGACAACTCATGTCTTTACTTCTGTGTCATCAGTGAGTAAATGCATGTGACAACTCATGTCTTTACTTCTGTGTCATCATTGAGTGAGAGCATGTGACGACTCATGTCTTTACTTCTGTGTCATTGAGTGAATGCATGTGACAACTAATGTCTTTACTTCTGTGTCATCAGTGAGTGAATGCATGTGACAACTCATGTCTTTACTTCTGTGTCATCAGTGAGTGAATGCATGTGACAACTCATGTCTTTACTTCTGTGTCACCAGTGAGTGAATGCATGTGACAACTCATGTCTTTACTTCTGTGTCATCAGTGAGTGAATGCATGTGACAACTCATGTTTTTACTTCTGTGTCATCATTGAATGAGAGCATGTGACGACTCATGTCTTTACTTCTGTGTCATTGAGTGAATGCATGTGACAACTAATGTCTTTACTTCTGTGTCATCAGTGAGTGAATGCATGTGACAACTCATGTCTTTACTTCTGTGTCATCATTGAGTGAATGCATGTGACAACTCATGTCTTTACTTCTGTGTCATCATTGAATGAGTGCATGCGATAACTCATGTCTTTACTTCTGTGTCATCATTGAGTGAGTGCATGTGACAACTCATGTCTTTACTTCTGTGTCATCATTGAGTGAGTGCATGTGGCAACTCATGTCTTTACTTCTGTGTCATCATTGAGTGAGTGCATGTGACAACTCATGTATTTACTTCTCTGTGTTGTGATTGAGTGAATGTAGATGTCAACTCATGTCTTTACCTCTGTGTCATCATTGAGTGAGTGCATGTGACAACTCATGTCTTTACTTCTGTGTCATCATTGAGTGAGTGCATGTGACAACTCATGTCTTTACTTCTGTGTCATCATTGAGTGAGTGCATGTGACAACTCATGTCTTTACTTCTGTGTCATCATTGAGTGAGTGCATGTGGCAACTAATGTCTTTACTTCGGTGTCATCATAGAGTGAGTGCATGTGACAACTCAAGTCTTTACTTCTGTGTCTTTGAGTGAATGCATGTGACAACTAATGTCTTTACTTCTGTGTCATCAGTGAGTGAATGCATGTGACAACTCATGTCTACTTCTATGTCATCAGTGAGTGAATGCATGTGACAACTCATGTCTTTACTTCTGTGTCATCATTGAGTGAGAGCATGTGATGACTCATGTCTTTTCTTATGTGTCATTGAGTGAATGCATGTGACAACTAATGTCTTTACTTCTGTGTCATCGGTGAGTGAATGCATGTGACAACTAATGTCTTTACTTCTGTGTCATCATAGAGTGAGTGCATGTGACAACTCATGTCTTTACTTCTGTGTCATCATTGAGTGAGTGCATGTGGCAACTAATGTCTTTACTTCTGTGTCATCATTGAGTGAATGCATGTGGCAACTCATGTCTTTACTTCTGTGTCATCATTGAGTGAGTGCATGTGGCAACTAATGTCTTTACTTCTGTGTCATCATAGAGTGAGTGCATGTGACAACTCATGTCTTTACTTCTCTGTGTTGTGATTGAGTGAATGTAGATGTCAACCCATGTCTTTACTACTGTGTCATCATTGAGTGAGTGCATGTGGCAACTAATGTCTTTACTTCTGTGTCATCATTGAGTGAATGCATGTGGCAACTCATGTCTTTACTTCTGTGTCATCATTGAGTGAGTGCATGTGGCAACTAATGTCTTTATTTCGGTGTCATCATAGAGTGAGTGCATGTGACAACTCAAGTCTTTACTTCTCTGTGTTGTGATTGAGTGAATGTAGATGTCAACCCATGTCTTTACTTCTGTGTCATCATTGAGTGAATACATGTGACAACTCATTTCTTTACTTCTGTGTCATCATTGAGTGAGTGCATGTGACAACTGATGTATTTACTTCTCTGTGTTGTGATTGAGTGAATGTAGATGTCAATCCATGTCTTTACTTCTGTGTCATCATTGAGTGAGTGCATGTGGCAACTAATGTCTTTACTTCTGTGTCATCATTGAGTGAGTGCACGTGACAACTTATGTCTTTACTTCTCTGTGTTGTGATTGAGTGAATGTAGATGTCAACCCATGTCTTTACTACTGTGTCATCATTGAGTGAGTGCATGTGGCAACTAATGTCTTTACTTCTGTGTCATCATTGAGTGAGTGCATGTGGCAACTAATGTCTTTACTTCTGTGTCATCATAGAGTGAGTGCATGTGGCAACTAATGTCTTTACTTCTGTGTTATCATTGAGTGAATGCATGTGACAACTCATGTCTTTACTTCTGTGTCATCATTGAGTGAGTGCATGTGGCAACTAATGTCTTTACCTCTGTGTCATCATAGAGTGAGTGCATGTGACAACTCAAGTCTTTTCTTCTCTGTGTTGTGATTGAGTGAATGTAGATGTCAACCCATGTCTTTACTTCTGTGTCATCAGTGAGTGAAAGCATGTGACAACTCATGTCTTTACTTCTGTGTCATCATTGAGTGAGAGCATGTGATGACTCATGTCTTTACTTCTGTGTCATTGAGTGAATGCAAGTGACAACTAATGTCTTTACTTCTGTGTCATCATTGAGTGAGAGCATGTGACGACTCATGTCTTTACTTCTGTGTCATTGAGTGAATGCAAGTGACAACTAATGTCTTTACTTCTGTGTCATCAGTGAGTGAATGCATGTGACAACTCATGTCTTTACTTCTGTGTCACCAGTGAGTGAATGCATGTGACAACTCATGTCTTTACTTCTGTGTCATCAGTGAGTGAATGCATGTGACAACTCATGTCTTTACTTCTGTGTCATCATTGAGTGAGAGCATGTGACGACTCATGTCTTTACTTCTGTGTCATTGAGTGAATGCATGTGACAACTAATGTCTTTACTTCTGTGTCATCAGTGAGTGAATGCATGTGACAACTCATGTCTTTACTTCTGTGGCACCAGTGAGTGAATGCATGTGACAGCTCATGTCTTTACTTCTGTGTCATCATTGAGTGAGAGCATGTGACAACTCATGTCTTTACTTCTGTGTCACCAGTGAGTGAATGCATGTGACAACTCATGTCTTTACTTCTGTGTCATCATTGAGGGAGAGCATGTGACGACTCATGTCTTTACTTCTGTGTCATTGAGTGAATGCAAGTGACAACTAATGTCTTTACTTCTGTGTCATCAGTGAGTGAATGCATGTGACAACTGATGTCTTTACTTCTGTGTCATCAGTGAGTGAATGCATGTGACAACTCATGTCTTTACTTCTGTGTCATCATTGAGTGAGAGCATGTGACGACTCATGTCTTTACTTATGTGTCATTGAGTGAATGCATGTGACAACTAATGTCTTTACTTCTGTGTCATCAGTCAGTGAATGCATGTGACAACTCATGTCTTTACTTCTGTGTCATCATTGAGTGAGAGCATTTGACGACTGATGTCTTTACTTCTGTGTCATTGAGTGAATGCATGTTACAATTAATGTCTTTACTTCTGTGTCATCAGTGAGTGAATGCATGTGACAACTCATGTCTTTACTTCTGTGGCACCAGTGAGTGAATGCATGTGACAACTCATGTCTTTACTTCTGTGTCATCATTGAGTGAGAGCATGTGACGACTCATGTCTTTACTTTTGTGTCATTGAGTGAATGCATGTGACAACTAATGTCTTTACTTCTGTGTCATCAGTGAGTGAATGCATGTGACAACTCATGTCTTTACTTCTGTGTCATCATTGAGTGAGAGCATGTGACAACTCATGTCTTTACTTCTGTGTCATCATTGAGTGAGAGCATGTGACAACTCATGTCTTTACTTCTGTGTCATTGAGTGAATGCATGTGACAACTAATGTCTTTACTTCTGTGTCATCAGTGAGTGAAAGCATGTGACAACTCATGTCTTTACTTCTCTGTCATCATTGAGTGAGAGCATGTGATGACTCATGTCTTTACTTCTGTGTCATTGAGTGAATGCAAGTGACAACTAATGTCTTTACTTCTGTGTCATCAGTGAGTGAATGCATGTGACAACTATTGTCTTTACTTCTGTGTCACCAGTGAATGAATGCATGTGACAACTCATGTCTTTACTTCTGTGTCATCAGTGAGTGAATGTATGTGACAACTCATGTCTTTACTTCTGTGTCATCATTGAGTGAGAGCATGTGACGACTCATGTCTTTACTTCTGTGTCATTGAGTGAATGCATGTGACAACTAATGTCTTTACTTCTGCGTCATCAGTGAGTGAATGCATGTGACAACTCATGTCTTTACTTCTGTGTCACCAGTGAGTGAATGCCTGTGACAACTGATGTCTTTACTTCTGTGTCATCATTGAGTGAGAGCATGTGATGACTCATGTCTTTACTTCTGTGTCATTGAGTGAATGCATGTGACAACTAATGTCTTTACTTCTGTGTCATCATTGAGTGAATGCATGTGACAACTCATGTCTTTACTTCTGTGGCACCAGTGAGTGAATGCATGTGACAACTCATGTCTTCACTTCTGTGTCATCATTGAGTGAGAGCATGTGACAACTCATGTCTTTACTTCTGTGTCATTGAGTGAATGCATGTGACAACTAATGTCTTTACTTCTGTGTCATCAGTGAATGAAAGCATGTGACAACTCATGTCTTTACTTCTGTGTCATCATTGAGTGAGAGCATGTGATGACTCATGTCTTTACTTCTGTGTCATTGAGTGAATGCAAGTGACAACTAATGTCTTTATTTCTGTGTCATCATTGAGTGAGAGCATGTGATGACTCATGTCTTTACTTCTGTGTCATTGAGTGAATGCAAGTGACAACTAATGTCTTTACTTCTGTGTCATCAGTGAGTGAATGCATGTGACAACTCATGTCTTTACTTCTGTGGCACCAGTGAGTGAATGCATGTGACAACTCATGTCTTTACTTCTGTGTCATCATTGAGTGAGAGCATGTGACGACTCATGTCTTTACTTCTGTGTCATTGAGTGAATGCATGTGACAACTAATGTCTTTACTTCTGTGTCATCAGTGAGTGAATGCATGTGACAACTCATGTCTTTACTTCTGTGTCACCAGTGAGTGAATGCATGTGACAACTCATGTCTTTACTTCTGTGTCATCATTGAGTGAGAGCATGTGACGACTGATGTCTTTACTTCTGTGTCATTGAGTGAATGCATGTGACAACTAATATCTTTACTTCTGTGTCATCAGTGAGTGAATGCATGTGACAACTCATGTCTTTACTTCTGTGGCACCAGTGAGTGAATGCATGTGACAACTCATGTCTTTACTTCTGTGTCATCATTGAGTGAGAGCATGTGACAACTCATGTCTTTACTTCTGTGTCATTGAGTGAATGCATGTGACAACTAATGTCTTTACTTCTGTGTCATCAGTGAGTGAAAGCATGTGACAACTCATGTCTTTACTTCTGTGTCATCATTGAGTGAGAGCATGTGATGACTCATGTCTTTACTTCAGTGTCATTGAGGGAATGCAAGTGACAACTAATGTCTTTATTTCTGTGTCATCATTGAGTGAGAGCATGTGACGACTCATGTCTTTACTTCTGTGTCATTGAGTGAATGCAAGTGACAACTAATGTCTTTACTTCTGTGTCATCAGTGAGTGAATGCATGTGACAACTCATGTCTTTACTTCTGTGTCACCAGTGAGTGAATGCATATGACAACTCATGTCTTTACTTCTGTGTCATCAGTGAGTGAATGCATGTGACAACTCATGTCTTTACTTCTGTGTCATCATTGAATGAGAGCATGTGACGACTCATGTCTTTACTTCTGTGTCATTGAGTGAATGCATGTGACAACTAATGTCTTTACTTCTGTGTCATCAGTGAGTGAATGCATGTGACAACTCATGTCTTTACTTCTGTGGCACCAGTGAGTGAATGCATGTGACAACTCATGTCTTTACTTCTGTGTCGTCATTGAGTGAGAGCATGTGACAACTCATGTCTTTACTTCTGTGTCACCAGTGAGTGAATGCATGTGACAACTCATGTCTTTACTTCTGTGTCATCATTGAGTGAGAGCATGTGACGACTCATGTCTTTACTTCTGTGTCATCATTGAGTGAGAGGATGTGACGACTCATGTCTTTACTTCTGTGTCATTGAGTGAATGCAAGTGACAACTAATGTCTTTACTTCTGTGTCATCAGTGAGTGAATGCATGTGACAACTGATGTCTTTACTTCTGTGTCATCAGTGAGTGAATACATGTGACAACTCATGTCTTTACTTCTGTGTCATCATTGAGTGAGAGCATGTGACGACTCATGTCTTTACTTCTGTGTCATTGAGTGAATGCAAGTGACAACTAATGTCTTTACTTCTGTGTCATCAGTGAGTGAATGCATGTGACAACTCATGTCTTTACTTCTGTGTCACCAGTGAGTGAATGCATATGACAACTCATGTCTTTACTTCTGTGTCATCAGTGAGTGAATGCATGTGACAACTCATGTCTTTACTTCTGTGTCATCATTGAATGAGAGCATGTGACGACTCATGTCTTTACTTCTGTGTCATTGAGTGAATGCATGTGACAACTAATGTCTTTACTTCTGTGTCATCAGTGAGTGAATGCATGTGACAACTCATGTCTTTACTTCTGTGGCACCAGTGAGTGAATGCATGTGACAACTCATGTCTTTACTTCTGTGTCGTCATTGAGTGAGAGCATGTGACAACTCATGTCTTTACTTCTGTGTCACCAGTGAGTGAATGCATGTGACAACTCATGTCTTTACTTCTGTGTCATCATTGAGTGAGAGCATGTGACGACTCATGTCTTTACTTCTGTGTCATCATTGAGTGAGAGGATGTGACGACTCATGTCTTTACTTCTGTGTCATTGAGTGAATGCAAGTGACAACTAATGTCTTTACTTCTGTGTCATCAGTGAGTGAATGCATGTGACAACTGATGTCTTTACTTCTGTGTCATCAGTGAGTGAATACATGTGACAACTCATGTCTTTACTTCTGTGTCATCATTGAGTGAGAGCATGTGACGACTCATGTCTTTACTTCTGTGTGATTGAGTGAATGCATGTGACAACTAATGTCTTTACTTCTGTGTCATCAGTGAGTGAATGCATGTGACAACTCATGTCTTTACTTCTGTGTCATCAGTGAGTGAATGCATGTGACAACTCATGTCTTTACTTCTGTGTCATCATTGAGTGAGAGCATGTGATAACTCATGTCTTTACTTCTGTGTCATTGAGTGAATGCATGTGACAACTAATGTCTTTACTTCTGTGTCATCAGTGAGTGAATGCATGTGACAACTCATGTCTTTACTTCTGTGTCATCAGTGAGTGAATGCATGTGACAACTCATGTCTTTACTTCTGTGTCATCATTGAGTGAGAGCAAGTGACGACTCATGTCTTTACTTCTGTGTCATTGAGTGAATGCATGTGACAACTAATGTCTTTACTTCTGTGTCATCAGTGAGTGAATGCATGTGACAACTCATGTCTTTACTTCTGTGGCACCAGTGAGTGAATGCATGTGACAACTCATGTCTTTACTTCTGTGTCATCATTGAGTGAGAGCATGTGACAACTCATGTCTTTACTTCTGTGTCATTGAGTGAATGCATGTGACAACTAATGTCTTTACTTCTGTGTCATCAGTGAGTGAAAGCATGTGACAACTCATGTCTTTACTTCTGTGTCATCATTGAGTGAGAGCATGTGATGACTCATGTCTTTACTTCTGTGTCATTGAGTGAATGCAAGTGACAACTAATGTCTTTATTTCTGTGTCATCATTGAGTGAGAGCATGTGACGACTCATGTCTTTACTTCTGTGTCATTGAGTGAATGCAAGTGACAACTAATGTCTTTACTTCTGTGTCATCAGAGAGTGAATGAATGTGACAACTCATGTCTTTACTTCTGTGGCACCAGTGAGTGAATGCATATGACAACTCATGTCTTTACTTCTGTGTCATCATTGAGTGAGAGCATGTGACAACTCATGTCTTTACTTCTGTGTCACCAGTGAGTGAATGCATGTGACAACTCATGTCTTTACTTCTGTGTCATCATTGAGTGAGAGCATGTGACGACTCGTGTCTTTACTTCTGTGTCATTGAGTGAATGCAAGTGACAACTAATGTCTTTACTTCTGTGTCATCAGTGAGTGAATGCATGTGACAACTCATGTCTTTACTTCTGTGTCACCACTGAGTGAATGCATGTGACAACTCATGTGTTTACTTCTGTGGCACCAGTGAGTGAATGCATGTGACAACTCATGTCTTTACTTCTGTGTCACCAGTGAGTGAATGCATGTGACAACTGATGTCTTTAATTCTGTGTCATCAGTGAGTGAATGCATGTGACAACTCATGTCTTTACTTCTGTGTCATCATTGAGTGAGAGCATGTGACGACTCATGTCTTTACTTCTGTGTCATTGAGTGAATGCATGTGACAACTAATGTCTTTACTTCTGTGTCATCATTGAGTGAATGCATGTGACAACTCATGTCTTTACTTCTGTGGCACCAGTGAGTGAATGCATGTGACAACTCATGTCTTTACTTCTGTGTCATCATTGAGTGAGAGCATGTGACAACTCATGTCTTAACTTCTGTGTCATTGAGTGAATGCATGTGACAACTAATGTCTTTACTTCTGTGTCATCAGTGAGTGAAAGCATGTGACAACTCATGTCTTTACTTCTGTGTCATCATTGAGTGAGAGCATGTGATGACTCATGTCTTTACTTCTGTGTCATTGAGTGAATGCAAGTGACAACTAATGTCTTTATTTCTGTGTCATCATTGAGTGAGAGCATGTGATGACTCATGTCTTTACTTCTGTGTCATTGAGTGAATGCAAGTGACAACTAATGTCTTTACTTCTGTGTCATCAGTGAGTGAATGCATGTGACAACTCATGTCTTTACTTCTGTGGCACCAGTGAATGAATGCATGTGACAACTCATGTCTTTACTTCTCTGTCATCATTGAGTGAGAGCATGTGACGACTCATGTCTTTACTTCTGTGTCATTGAGTGAATGCATGTGACAACTAATGTCTTTACTTCTGTGTCATCAGTGAGTGAATGCATGTGACAACTCATGTCTTTACTTCTGTGTCATCATTGAGTGAGAGCATTTGATGACTCATGTCTTTACTTCTGTGTCATTGAGTGAATGCATGTGACAACTAATGTCTTTACTTCTGTGTCATCAGTGAGTGAATGCATGTGACAACTCATGTCTTTACTTCTGTGTCACCAGTGAGTGAATGCATGTGACAACTGATGTCTTTACTTCT
>JAHLWY010002904.1:0-10062 GCA_020002185.1 Paraescarpia echinospica | reverse complement strand
GAGAAACTATGTCATTATGACTTACATTTTCTATTATTGATCAATCAATCAATCAATCTGTCAGTAAGTCAGTAATTTATTTCCATCAACCAACAACACAACTTCTATCATTACATAATACAACACCATTTCCAACATAGAAAACATAAACAATACAGTGTTGATGGAAAGGAGGTGAACGGAAGTGTGCTACTTATCTGTGGTACCCCCATCCAGTATAGTTATGTATGATACAAACACAATATCTTACAATCAATATCATTTACAAATCTCTGCCTAACACATACAGTGCATCAGTACCTATAGAATATAACGTTTGATTCTTTTTTCTATGAGTTCGTAAATGCATGTATTTTACGAGGTTTAGATTATTTGTCAAGGTAAATAAATTGGACATTGAAATATGAGATTACAAGGTATATATGTCAAAATCAGAGAATTGATTGGGCTTGACCTAGACAGCTATTTGTTTGGTTTGTTTGCAGCACAGACCTGGGTGACTTAAAGGAAATAAAAACAAGGCATTAGCTAAAATCTGTTTTCTATGTGTACACAAAGTTTAACATTGTATGTAACATTCGAGAAGATTAAAAAATACAGAAAAATACATTTGTAGCATAAATTCGATTTTAAACCCGTCTGTGTAGCGATTCCTGTAGAAAAAAAAATTTAATGAGCTAAGCAATCAAGTGGTATCGTGACGTCACATATGACTCACATTCGCATCAGGCCGACCCTTCCATGCATTCAGAGCATGTTTACAAGGATTGCTTTTGGGTCGAAACGAGCGTCAGAATGAGTTATTGTGCAATATTCCGATGTAATACAAACACTAGTCATCATAGAGAAACAAGCAGTTATCTTACGGTTCCAGGTGAATCCAATTTTATTCAAAACAATGAATGCGAATGAGCCTACAAGACGACTAGGTTTCATCGAGCTTGGGCTCATTTTCAGAATAATTATATGGAATGCAACCAACGGGAGATAATCTACACCAATATACATACATAGCAAACATATAGTGTATCCAGCTACAGAAAGTAACGTGTATAATCTCATAATATCACTAGAATATCGATGTATGAACGAGGAGTTGTACAATTTATCATAATTTAAATCAGTCAGTGAATTTCTGTTGGTGCCGCTAGCTCTCTTGGTTTCTTGTCGTTTATTTTGCAATCGGGTGACGCCGGTTCAATCCCGACACCAAAACAATGATTTTCTTTACACTTTGTTTTGTTTATGTTTTCATGAAGTAATATAAACCAAATCATTTTGTATACCATGATGCACTGTTTGTAAATATTGTTATATTTTTGTAGTAATTATTTAGTCACCACAAAAAGGAAAATATTGTAATTATATACAGGTGTAACAATGTTTCTAAATTTTATTTATTCTGTCAGATCACAATTTGTTTTCACATATATAATTACAATATATTACCTATTGGTGTTGATATAATTATTCTGAAAACGAACCCGAGCTCAGCGAAACATAGTCGACTTGTAGGCCCATTCGCATTCATTGTTTTGAATAAAATTTGATTCATGTGGAACCGTAAGATAACTACTTGTTCCTCTATGATGACTAGTGTTTGTATTACATCGGAATAACGCACAATAACTAATTTTGATGCTCATTTCGACCCGAAAGCTATCCTTGTAAACATGCTCTGAATGCATGGAAAGGGTCGGCCTGAAGCGAGTATGAGTCATATGTGACGTCACATCTCAGCAACTTGAAAAGCGCGCAAAAAATATGCATATTCAAAAATGTCTGGCTGCACAGCATAAAATGTGGAATTTCTAATTCATTGAATTTTTTATTTTTTTGTTGGCTTGATGGACAAGGAAGTAGATAGCAGGATGTAATATAATATGAATTCAAGCAACAGGCCTGGTACACTGGCAGGCTACATATGACTCAAGTTGATTTTTGTATTGTTGATTGTTATGCAATAGTTCTGTTTTTGAGAGACCTTTCTAGTTTCTGTTCACTTCTTTCTCTCTTGCAGACATTTACAGTCGGAACTGACTAGACTGAAGGTCAACGATCCGCTGCGCACTTGTGAAGTCGCTAAAGAAGACATTGTTTTTTCAGAAGACGGTAAATTTCCATCTAATTAGCCTTCCATTGTCACATTCCTCAGTTATACCACACTATGCCTTCCATTGTCACATCCTTCAGTTACACCACTCTATGCCTTTCATTGTCATATCCCTCAGTTACACCACTCTATGCCTTCCATTGTCACATCCCTCAGTTACACCACTCTATGCCTTTCATTGTCACATCCTGCAGTTACACCACTATGCCTTCCATTGTCACATCCTGCAGTTACACCACTCTGTGCTTACCATTGTCACATCCTGCAGTTACACCACTCTATGCCTTCCATTGTCACATCCCTCAGTTACACCACTCTATGCCTTCCATTGTCACATCCCTCAGTTACACCACTCTATGCCTTCCATTGTCACATCCTGCAGTTACACTACTCTATGCCTTCCATTGTCACATCCCACAGTTACACCACTCTATGCCTTCCATTGTCACATCCCGCAGTTACACCACTCTATGCCTTCCATTGTCACATCCTGCAGTTACACCACTCTATGCCTACTATTGTCACATCCACATCCAGCAGTTACACCACTCTATGCCTTCCATTGTCACATCCCGCACTTACACCACTCAATGCCTTCTATTGTTACATCCTGCAGTTACACCATTCTAGGCCTACCACTGTTACATTCCACAGTTACACTACTCCATGCCTTCTATTGTTACATCCTGCAGTTACACCACTCTATACCTTCCATTGTTACATCCTGCAGTTACACCACTTTATGCCTTCCATTGTTACATCCCACAGTTACACCACTCTATGCCTACCATTGTCACATCCCACAGTTACACCATTCTGTGCCTTCCATTGTTACATCCTGCTGTTACACCATTCTATGCCTTCCATTGTTACATCCTGCAGTTACTCCACTCTATGCCTTCCATTGTCACATCCCTCAGTTACATCCTGCAGTTACACCACTCTATGCCTTCCATTGTCACATCCCGCAGTTACACCACTCTATGCCTTCCATTGTCACATCCTGCAGTTACACCACTATATGCCTTCCATTGTTAAATCATGCAGTTACACCACTCTATGCCTTCCATAGTTACATTCTGCAGTTACACCACTCTATGCCTTCCATTGTTACATCCTGCAGTTACACCACTCTATGCCTTCCATTGTCACATCCCGCAGTTACACCACTCTATGCCTTCCATTGTCACATCCTGCAGTTACACCACTATATGCCTACCATTGTTACATCCCGCAGTTACACCACTCTATGCCTACCATTGTTACATCCTGCAGTTACACCACTCTATGCCTTCCATTGTTACATCCCGCAGTTACACCACACTATGCCTACCATTGTTACATCCCGCAGTTACACCACTCTATGCCTACCATTGTTACATCCCGCAGTTACACCACTCTATGCCTTCCATTGTCACATCCCGCACTTACACCACTCAATGCCTTCTATTGTTACATCCTGCAGTTACACCATTCTAGGCCTACCATTGTTACATTCCACAGTTACACTACTCCATGCCTTCTATTGTTACATCCTGCAGTTACACCACTCTATACCTTCCATTGTTACATCCTGCAGTTACACCACTTTATGCTTTCCATTGTTACATCCCACAGTTACACCACTCTATGCCTACCATTGTCACATCCCACAGTTACACCATTCTGTGCCTTCCATTGTTACATCCTGCTGTTACACCATTCTTTGCCTTCCATTGTTACATCCTGCAGTTACACCACTATATGCCTTCCATTGTCACATCCCTCAGTTACACCACTCTATGCCTTCCATTGTTACATCCTGCAGTTACACCACTCTATGCCTTCCATTGTTACATCCCGCAGTTACACCACTCTATGCCTACCATTGTTACATCCTGCAGTTACACCACTCTATGCCTTCCATTGTCACATCCCGCAGTTACACCACTCTATGCCTTCCATTGTCACATCCTGCAGTTACACCACTATATGCCTACCATTGTTACATCCCGCAGTTACACCACTCTATGCCTACCATTGTTACATCCCGCAGTTACACCACTCTATGCCTTCCATTGTTACATCCCGCAGTTACACCACTCTATGCCTTCCATTGTTACATCCCGCAGTTACACCACACTATGCCTACCATTGTTACATCCCGCAGTTACACCACTCTATGCCTTCCATTGTTACATCCTGCAGTTACACCACTCTATGCCTTCCATTGTCACATCCCTCAGTTACACCACTCTATGCCTTCCATTGTCACATCCCTCAGTTACACCACTTTAAGCCTTCCATTGTTACATCCTGCAGTTACACCACTCTATGCCTACCATTGTTACATCTTGCAGTTACACCACTCTATGCCTTCCATTGTCACATCCCGCAGTTACACCACTCTGTCTACCATTCTTACATCCTGCAGTTACACCACTCTATGTCTACCATTGTTACATCCAGCAGTTACACCACTCTATGCCTTCCATTGTCACATCCCTCAGTTACACCACTCTATGCCTTCCATTGTTACATCCTGCAGTTACACCACTCTATGCCTTCCATTGTCACATCCTGCAGTTACACCACTATATGCCTTCCATTGTTAAATCATGCAGTTACACCACTCTATGCCTTCCATAGTTACATTCTGCAGTTACACCACTCTATGCCTTCCATAGTTACATTCTGCAGTTACACCACTCTATGCCTTCCATTGTTACATCCTGCAGTTACACCACTCTATGCCTTCCATTGTCACATCCCGCAGTTACACCACTCTATGCCTACCATTGTTACCTCCTGCAGTTACACCACTCTATGCCTTCCATTGTCACATCCCGCAGTTACACCACTCTATGCCTTCCATTGTCACATCCTGCAGTTACACCACTATATGCCTACCATTGTTACATCCCGCAGTTACACCACTCTATGCCTACCATTGTTACATCCCGCAGTTACACCACTCTATGCCTTCCATTGTTACATCCCGCAGTTACACCACACTATGCCTACCATTGTTACATCCCGCAGTTACACCACTCTATGCCTACCATTGTTACATCTTGCAGTTACACCACTATATGCCTTCCATTGTCACATCCCGCAGTTACACCACTCTGTCTACCATTCTTACATCCTGCAGTTACACCACTCTATGTCTACCATTGTTACATCCTGCAGTTACACCACTCTATATCTACCATTGTCATATCCCGCAGTTACACCACTCTATGTCTACCATTGTTACATCCCGCAGTTACACTGCTCTGTTCTACAGTATATTTATTTATTTCAACACAATGTTTTTGTCTCAAAACACCAAAAATAAAACTGGCACGAAGTGAACATTGCAATGGTTGAACTAACATCACGATGACCCGGTTTTACATAACAAAATGTTGCTCTTTCAAACACAATATAATGAGCATACTCAGCATAGCCAACATTTATATTATGCCTATGTATATATAATACAGACTTGAATGAAAATAAGCCTAAGCACTAGTAACATACACTCTTCAAATGTATGTAGTTTTAATGCAGTTCTCCTAACCAAGGTACTTATACAGGTAGTTCAACGCTGTATGATGTGTCAGACGCCTAAGCTAATGTTGTCTTCTGTATCCAGCAGTGATAGGCGAGGGCGCGTTCTCGAAGGTCTTCCACGGCTCTTTCCAGGGGTCAGAGGTCGCGTTGAAACGTCTCAAAGTTCCACTCCAAGTGCAAGACCAGAACTACTTCACTGCTGAAGTAAGATTTCTCTTTCCCTTACCAGGTCCTTTTAATTTACTTGTCTAAAAACTGGACATTTTCTGTTATAATTCTGGACCTTCTGTCATCAAAGATTTTTTCTCATTCCTTAAATGATTGGCCACATCTTGTTTCTCGAGTTTCTCATTCACAGCATTTATTTTGATGACCCTCAAAAGAAGTTTTCTATTTGAAGATTGACATCCATTTTGTCTTCAGTCATGGTAGAATGATCAGCTCATAATACAGTGCAACACGCTTATAATGAACACGGATACAAGGAATTGACGGATATAACGAAACAATTTCTTACATACAGATTGTTTCCCTATCTTTTCCATTATAAGCGTTCACGCATATTACGAACATGGATATAACGAATTCACGGTTATTACGAAGACCTTTTCCTGAACAAATATCGCCGTATAAGGAATTTATGCCCAACTGAAAATCACCCGATTGTTCGCAAATACTTCCCGCCCGTGTCCTGGAAGCCATGCCGTGGCTGCGCAGAGCGCCAGTGCCAAAGTAATTAAGTCAATGAGGGAACAGACGATGCTGTATCGCAATGCGACTGGCTTGAGGATTTCCTTTTGTCTGGTGCCCTAGCCAACAGCAAACAAACGTCAATAGAGGACTTCTTCAAAGCAGATTAACTGGTGTCAATCTGTGTGTGTTAGGTCAATGAGGGAAATCATCAAAGCCAAAGGTGATTGTTAGCTGTGCATTATACGACAGTTCATCCGTAATAGGGCTACGCAGTCAAACGACGCTGCAGCGCACTGCGACTGTCTTGAGGATTTCCTGTTGTCTGGTGCCCTAGGCAACAGCAAACAAATGACAGTATAGGAATTCTTCAAAGCAAATTAACTGGTGTCATTCTGTGTGTGTTGTACAAGAAGTAGTAGTTACCGTGGCTTCATCCTGCCACAGTTCGTGTTTTAGTGTGTTTGGATGCGACGAACTCGCCATGTGTCTACGTCATACTGTATTTTGTTACTTTTTCACAGACAGTGTACTGCGATGTCATACTATAACCACACTTAATAGTAACATTTGTAACTGTTTTGTGTGTCATCTAAATAAATGTTACAAGACAAAATGTCTGCTTTTGACAGACACCTGGCGAATAGTTTAAAAACTGTCACATACAACACTGCCACCTAGCGGGTAAACGCGTACACGCATATAACGAATTCACGAATATAACGAACTCGTTAGCTACCCACAAAGTAGTTTGTTATAAACGTGTTGCACTGTACATGTTATTTTAAATTGATCTATACCCTAGTTCCTTCCGATGTGCTAGGTGGCGCTGCAGACAGCTGGAACTGGGAAATAGTACCAAATAAAACATTATTAATAATTGTCCTGTCATATTTCATTTCTTTATAACAATTTGTTCCAGCAGTATATGGCTAGTCCAATATTTTTAATTTTATTATGGATATGTAAAATTTCACAGACATCAATTTTTTAATTGATACTATTGGTATAAGTGCCTGAAAACATTAATTATAGGAATGTAGAATATTGACATTTCTTGAAGACATCTCTAGAGGCAGTTTTTTAAAACACTACAAATACTTTTATTTCAGGTTAAATAGTTTACATGTTATTTTATGGCTGTCTATTGCACGTTCCACCAAACTGCACTCAGTGACATCACAGTATTGAAATCATTCATTATACATGTTCCAGGTCCTGTCTGTAATGTCCAATTGCATTGATTGGCGTTGTCTTTGTCACCCACGCTCTATTGTCTGGTTGTCCTGCAACGTAGTGCCATCCATTCTGGTCATTTTGATTAGTCCTGATGACTGGTCATTACCACATGTTGACCAGACAGTCAGTCTAGTGGACAGCGTGAGAGTCGGTATACTGACACAGACAGACTGGTCCAAAGAGCAGTGATTAGTTCAACCATACATGTATTTAAATAATTAATACACCACAAGCCAAATAGTATACAGTGTTTACTGTACACATAAGTATACAGTCTGTATTCCAGAATAACCAGTTAATGTATAAAAATACTGTACACATACTGTCAGATTTCCAGTGTAGCTAATTAATGTATATGAACATACTTTGCTTGTATTGTTGTAATAATAGTAATAGTAAACTTGTATAGCGCCTGTATCCCCAGGAATCTGAGCTGTATTCCAGTGTCACCAAATAATGTACAATAAATACTGCACGCATACTGTTGTACAGGCTGTATTCCAGTGTCACCAAATAATGTACAATAAATACTGCACGCATACTGTTGTACAGGCTGTATTCCAGTGTCACCAAATAATGTACAATAAATACTGCACGCATACTGTTGTACAGGCTGTATTCCAGTGTAACCAATTAATATACAATAAATACTGCACACATACTGTTGTACAGGCTGTATTCCAGTGTAACCAATTAATATACAATAAATACTGCACGCATACTGTTGTACAGGCTGTATTCCAGTGTAACCAATTAATATACAATAAATACTGCACGCATACTGTTGTACAGGCTGTATTCCAGTGTAACCAATTAATATACAATAAATACTGCACGCATACTGTTGTACAGGCTGTATTCCAGTGTAACCAATTAATATACAATAAATACTGCACACATACTGTTGTACAGGCTGTATTCCAGTGTAACCAATTAATATACAATAAATACTGCACGCATACTGTTGTACAGGCTGTATTCCAGTGTAACCAATTAATATACAATAAATACTGCACGCATACTGTTGTACAGGCTGTATTCCAGTGTAACCAATTAATATACAATAAATACTGCACATATACTGTTGTACAGGCTGTATTCCAGTGTAACCAATTAATATACAATAAATACTGCACGTATACTGTTGTACAGGCTGTATTCCAGTGTAACCAATTAATATACAATAAATACTGCACACATACCGTTGCGGCTATATTGTAATTCCAGTGTAACCAATTAATATATTAATAATACTGCAATACATACACTGTTGTACAGGCTGTATTCCAGTGTAACCAATTAATATACAATAAATACTGCACGTATACTGTTGTACAGGCTGTATTCCAGTGTAACCAATTAATATACAATAAATACTGCACGCATACTGTTGTACAGGCTGTATTCCAGTGTAACCAATTAATATACAATAAATACTGCACACATACTGTTGTACAGGCTGTATTCCAGTGTAACCAATTAATATACAATAAATACTGCACGCATACTGTTGTACAGGCTGTATTCCAGTGTAACCAATTAATGTACAATATATACTGTACACATACTGTTGTACCGGGTTTATTCCAGTGTAACCAATTAATATACAATCAATACTGTATAGATACTGTTGTACAGGCTGTATTCAAGTGTAACCAATTAATGTACAATATATACTGTACACATACTGTTGTACCGGGTTTATTCCAGTGTAACCAATTAATATACAATCAATACTGTATAGATACTGTTGTACAGGCTGTATTCAAGTGTAACCAATTAATGTACAATATATACTGTACACATACTGTTGTACCGGGTTTATTCCAGTGTAACCAATTAATATACAATCAATACTGTATAGATACTGTTGTACAGGCTGTATTCAAGTGTAACCAATTAATGTACAATATATACTGTACACATACTGTTGTACCGGGTTTATTCCAGTGTAACCAATTAATATACAATCAATACTGTATAGATACTGTTGTACAGGCTGTATTCAAGTGTAACCAATTAGTGTACAATAAATAATGTACACATAGTATCACATACTGTTGTACAGTCTGTATTACAGTGTATCCAATTAGTGTACAGTAAATACTGTACACATGTTGTACAGGCTGTATTCAAGTGTCACCAATTAATATACAATAAATACTGTACACATACTGTTGTACAGTCTATTCCAGCATATCTGGCTACTGTACACTAAATATTGTATGCATACTGTTGTATAGTGTATATTAAATACTGTATGTACCTACTGTTGTACAGTCTATATTCCAGTGTAGCCATTCAGTGTACAATATATAGCGTACACATACTTATTACTGTTGTACACTCTATCTCAAAATATCCAGTTAGTGTTCAATAAATACTGTAGACGCACAATATATATTTATAAGTACACAATTTGTTTTACAATTTTGTGAGTACTTTCATTAATAATTGTATTCAAATGTGTGTATAATATTAAG
>JAHLWY010002903.1:0-10063 GCA_020002185.1 Paraescarpia echinospica | reverse complement strand
GGGAGTATTCTAGGGTGATCATATTAATGGGACTGACTGCCTATACTCTACTGTATATGGAACACATCTGGGAGTATTCAAGGGTGATCATATTAAAGGGATTGACTGCCTACACTCTACTGTATATGGAACACATCTGGGAGTATTCTAGGGTGATCATATTAATGGAACTGACGGCCTATACTTTACTGTATATGGAACACATCTGGGAGTATTCTAGGGTGATCATATTAATGGGACTGACTGCCAATACTCTACTGTATATGGAACACATCTGGGAGTATTCTAGGGTGATCATATTAATGGGACTTACTGCCTATACTCTAATGTATATGGACCACATCTGGGAGTATTCTAGGGTGATCATATTAATGGGACTGACAGCCTATACTCTACTGTATATGGAACACATCTGGGAGTATTCTAGGGTGATCATATTAATGGGACTGACTGCCTATACTCTACTGTATATGGAACACATCTGGGAGTATTCTAGGGTGATCATATTAATGGGACTGACTGCCTATACTCTACTGTATATGGAACACATCTGGGAGTATTCTAGGGTGATCATATTAATGGATTGACTGCCTATACTCTAATGTATATGGAACACATTTGGGAGTATTCTAGGGTGATCATATTAATGTGACTGACTGTCTATACTCTACTGTATATGGAACACATCTGGGAGTATTCTAGGGTGATCATATTAAAGGAACTGACTGCCTATACTTTACTGTATATGGAACACATCTGGGAGTATTCTAGGGTAATCATATTAACGGGACTGACTGTCTATACTCTACTGTATATGGAACACATCTGGGAGTATTCTAGGGTGATCATATTAATGGGACTGAATGCCTATAATCTACTGTATATGGAACACATCTGGGAGTATTCTAGGGTAATCATATTAATGGGATTGACTGCCTATACTCTACTGTATATGGAACACATCTGGGAGTATTCTAGGGTGATCATATTAATGGGACTGACTGCCTATACTCTACTATATATGGAACACAACTGGGAGTATTCTAGGGTGATCATATTAAAGGGACTGACTGCCTACACTCTACTGTATATGGAACACATCTGGGAGTATTCTAGGGTGATCATATTAATGGAACTGACTGCCTATACTTTACTGTATATGGAATATATCTGGGAGTATTCTAGGGTGATCATATTAATGGGACTGACTGCCTATACTCTACTGTATATGGAACACATCTGGGAGTATTCTAGGGTGATCATATTAAAGGAACTGACTGCCTATACTTTACTGTATATGGAACACATCTGGGAGTATTCTAGGGTAATCATATTAACGGGACTGACTCTCTATACTCTACTGTATATGGAACACATCTGGGAGTATTCTAGGGTGATCATATTGATGGGACTGACTGCCTATACTCTACTGTATATGGAACACATCTGGGAGTATTCTAGGGTGATCATATTAATGGGACTGACTGCCTATACTCTACTGTATATGGAACACATCTGGGAGTATTCTAGGGTGATCATATTAATGGGACTGACTGTCTATACTCTACTGTATATGGAACACATCTGAGCGTATTCTAGGGTGATCATATTAATGGACTGACTGTCTATACTCTACTGTATATAGAACACATCTGTGAGTATTTTACAGTGATCATATTAATGGGACTGACTGCCTATACTCTACTTTACATGGAACACATCTGGGAGTATTCTATAGTGATCTTTTTAATGGGACTGAATGCCTATACTCTACTGTATATGGAACACATCTGGGAGTATTCTAGGGTGAACATATTAATGGGATTGACTGCCTATACTCTACTATATATGGAACACAACTGGGAGTATTCTAGGGTGATCATATTAAAGGGACTGACTGCCTACACTCTACTGTATATGGAACACATCTGGGAGTATTCTAGGGTGATCATATTAATGGAACTGACTGCCTATACTTTACTGTATATGGAACACATCTGGGAGTATTCTAGGGTGATCATATTAATGGGACTGACTGCCTATACTCTACTGTATATGGAACACATCTGGGAGTATTCTAGGGTGATCATATTAAAGGAACTGACTGCCTATACTTAACTGTATATGGAACACATCTGGGAGTATTCTAGGGTAATCATATTAACGGGACTGACTGCTTATACTCTACTGTAAATGGAACACATCTGGGAGTATTCTAGGGTGATCATATTAAAGGGACTGACTGCCTACACTCTACTGTATATGGAACACATCTGGGAGTATTCTAGGGTGATCATATTAATGGGACTGACTGCCTATACTCTACTGTATATGGAACACATCTGGGAGTATTCTAGGGTGATCATATTAAAGGAACTGACTGCCTATACTTTACTGTATATGGAACACATCTGGGAGTATTCTAGGGTAATCATATTAACGGGACTGACTGTCTATACTCTACTGTATATGGAACACATCTGGGAGTATTCTAGGGTGATCATATTAATGGGACTGACTGCCTATACTCTACTGTATATGGAACACATCTGGGAGTATGCTAGGGTGATCATATTAATGGGACTGACTGCCTATACTCTACTGTATATGGAACACATCTGGGAGTATTCTAGGGTGATCATATTAATGGACTGACTGCCTATACTCTAATGTATATGGAACACATTTGGGAGTATTCTAGGGTGATCATATTAATGTGACTGACTGTCTATACTCTACTGTATATGGAACACATCTGGGAGTATTCTAGGGTGATCATATTAAAGGAACTGACTGCCTATACTTTATTGTATATGGAACTCATCTGAGAGTATTCTAGGGTAATCATATTAACGGGACTGACTGTCTATACTCTACTGTATATGGAACACATCTGGGAGTATTCTAGGGTGATCATATTAATGGGACTGGCTGCCTATACTCTACTGTATATGGAACACATCTGGGAGTATTCTAGGGTGTTCATATTAAAGGAACTGACTGCCTATACTTTACTGTATATGGAACACATCTGGGAGTATTCTAGGGTGATCATATTAATGGACTGACTGCCTATACTCTACTATATATGGAACACATCTGGGCGTATTCTAGAATGATCATATTAATGGGACTGACTGCCTATACTCTACTGTATATGGAACACATCTGGGCGTATTCTAGGGTGATCATATTAATGGGACTGACTGTCTATACTCTACTGTATATGGAACACATCTGGGAGTATTCTAGGGTGATCATATTAATGGGATTGACTGCCTATACTCTACTGAATATGGAACACATCTGGGAGTATTCTAGGGTGATCATATTAATGGGACTGACTGCCTATACTCTACTATATATGGAACACAACTGGGAGTATTCTAGGATGATCATATTAAAGGGACTGACTGCCTACACTCTACTGTATATGGAACACATCTGGGAGTATTCTAGGGTGATCATATTAATGGAACTGACTGCCTATACTTTACTGTATATGGAACACATCTGGGAGTATTCTAGGGTGATCATATTAATGGGACTGACTGCCTATACTCTACTGCATATGGAACACATCTGGGAGTATTCATGGGTGATCATATTAAAGGAACTGACTGCCTATACTTTACTGTATATGGAACACATCTGGGAGTATTCTAGGGTAATCATATTAACGGGACTGACTGTCTATACTCTACTGTATATGGAACACATCTGGGAGTATTCTAGGGTGATCATATTAATGGTACTGACTGCCTATACTCTACTGTATATGGAACACATCTGGGAGTATTCTAGGGTGATCATATTAATGGGACTGACTGCCTATACTCTACTGTATATGGAACACATCTGGGAGTATTTTAGGGTGATCATATTAATGGGACTGACTGCCTATACTCTACTGTATATGGAACACATCTGGGAGTATTCTAGGGTGATCATATTAATGGGACTGACTGCCTATACTCTACTGTATATGGAACACATCTGGGAGTATTTTAGGGTGATCATATTAATGGGACTGACTGTCTATACTCTACTGTATATGGAACACATCTGGAAGTATTCTAGGGTGATCATATTAATCGGACTGACTGTCTATACTCTACTGTATATGGACCACATCTGGGAATATTCTAGGGTGATCATATTAATGGGACTGACTGCCTATACTCTACTGTATATGGAACACGTCTGGGAGTATTCTAGAGTGATCATATTAATGAGACTGACTGCCTATACTCTACTGTATATGGAACACATCTGGGAGTATTCTAGGGTGATCATATTAATGGGATTGACTGCCTATACTCTATTCTATATGGAACACATCTGGGAGTATTCTAGGGTGATCATATTAATGAGACTGACTGCCTATACTCTACTGTACATGGAACACATTTGGGAGTATTCTAGGGTGATCATATTAATGGATTGACTGCCTATACTCTAATGTATATGGAACACATTTGGGAGTATTCTAGGGTGATCATATTAATGTGACTGACTGTCTATACTCTACTCTATATGGACCACATCTGGGAGTATTCTAGGGTGATCATATTAATGGGACTGGCTGCCTATACTCTACTGTATATGGAACACATCTGGGAGTATTCTAGAGTGATCATATTAATGGGACTGACTGCCTATACTCTACTGTATATGGAACACATCTGGGAGTAGTCTAGGGTGATCATATTAATGGGATTGACTGCCTATACTCTACTGTATATGGAACACATCTGGGATTATTCTAGGGTGATCATATTAACGGGACTGACTGTCTATACTCTACTGTATATGGAACACATCTGGGCGTATTCTAGAATGATCATATTAATGGGACTGATTGCCTATACTCTACTGTATATGGAACACATCTGGGCGTATTCTAGGGTGATCATATTAATGGGACTGACTGTCTATACTCTACTGTATATGGAACACATCTGGAAGTATTCTAGGGTGATCATATTAATGGGACTGACTGTCTATACTCTACTGTATATGGAACACATCTGGGAGTATTCTAGGGTGATCATATTAATGGGACTGACTGCCTATACTCTACTATATATGGAACACATCTGGGAGTATTCTAGGGTGATCATATTAATGGGACTGACTGCCTATACTCTACTGTATATGGAACACATCTGGGAGTATTCTAGAATGATCATATTAATGGGACTGACTGCCTATACTCTACTGTATATGGAACACATCTGGGAGTATTCTAGGGTGATCATATTAATGGAACTGACTGTCTATACTCTACTGTATATGGAACACATCTGGGAGTATTCTAGGGTGATCATATTAATGGATTGACTGCCTATACTCTAATGTATATGGAACACATCTGGGAGTATTCTAGAGTGATCATATTAATGGGACTGAATGCCTATACTCTACTGTATATGGAACACATCTGGGAGTATTCTAGGGTGATCATATTAATGGGATTGACTGCCTATACTCTACTGTATATGGAACTCATCTGGGAGTATTCTAAGGTGATCATATTAATGGGACTGACTGTCTGTACTCTACTATATATGGAACACATCTGGGAGTATTCTAGGGTGATCATATTAATGGGACTGACTGCCTATACTTTACTGTATATGGAACATATCTGGGAGTATTCTAGGGTGATCATATTAATGGGACTGACTGTCTACACTCTACTGTATATGGACCACATCTGGGAGTATTCTACGGTGATCATATTAATGGAACTGACTGCCTATGCTTTAGTGTATATGGAACACATCTGGGAGTATTCTAGGGTGATCATATTAATGGGACTGACTGCCTATAATCTACTGTATATGGAAAACATCTTGGAGTATTCTAGGGTGATCATATTAAAGGAACTGACTGCCTATGCTTTACTGTATATGGAACACATCTGGGAGTATTCTAGGGTAATCATATTAACGGGACTGACTGTCTATACTCTACTGTATATGGAACACATCTGGGAGTATTCTAGGGTGATCATATTAATGGGACTGACTGCCTATACTCTACTGTATATGGAACACATCTGGGAGTATTCTAGGGTGATCATATTAATGGGACTGACTGCCTATACTCTACTGTATATGGAACACATCTGGGAGTATTCTAGGGTGATCATATTAATGGACTGACTGTCTATACTCTACTGTATATGGAACACATCTGGGAGTATTCTAGGGTGATCATATTAATGGGACTGACTGCCTATACTCTACTGTATATGGAACACATCTGGGAGTATTTTAGGGTGATCATATTAATGGGACTGACTGTCTATACTCTACTGTATATGGAACACATCTGGAAGTATTCTAGGGTGATCATATTAATCGGACTGACTGTCTATACTCTACTGTATATGGACCACATCTGGGAATATTCTAGGGTGATCATATTAATGGGACTGACGTCCTATACTCTACTGTATATGGAACACATCTGGGAGTATTCTAGAGTGATCATATTAATGAGACTGACTGCCTATACTCTACTGTATATGGAACACATCTGGGAGTATTCTAGGGTGATCATATTAATGGGATTGACTGCCTATACTCTATTCTATATGGAACACATCTGGGAGTATTCTAGGGTGATCATATTAATGAGACTGACTGCCTATACTCTACTGTACATGGAACACATTTGGGAGTATTCTAGGGTGATCATATTAATGGATTGACTGCCTATACTCTAATGTATATGGAACACATTTGGGAGTATTCTAGGGTGATCATATTAATGTGACTGACTGTCTATACTCTACTCTATACGGACCACATCTGGGAGTATTCTAGGGTGATCATATTAATGGGACTGGCTGCCTATACTCTTCTGTATATGGAACACATCTGGGAGTATTCTAGAGTGATCATATTAATGGGACTGACTGCCTATACTCTACTGTATATGGAACACATCTGGGAGTAGTCTAGGGTGATCATATTAATGGGATTGACTGCCTATATTCTACTATATGTGGAACACATCTGGGAGTATTCTAGGGTGATCATATTAACGGACCGACTGTCTATAATTTCCACTGTATATGGAACACACCAAGGCATTCTAGAATGATCATATTAATGGGACTGACTGCCCATACTCTACTTACATGGAACACATCTTCAAGTATTCTAGGGTGATCATATTAATGGGACTGACTGTTCATGGAACACCATATTCCAGTGATCAAGGCTTCAATGGGATTGGACTGCCCATACTCCACCGAATATGGTTCATCCAAGGCCCTCCTCTAGGGTGATCATATTAATGGGACTGACTGCCTATACTTTACTGTATATGGAACACATCTGGGAGTATTCTAGGGTGATCATATTAATGGGACTGACTGCCTATACTCTACTGTATATGGAACACATCTGGGAGTATTCTAGGGTGATCATATTAATGGAACTGACTGCCTATACTTTACTGTATATGGAGCACATCTGGGAGTATTCTAGGGTGATCATATTAATGGGACTGACTGCCTATACTCTACTGTATATGGAACACATCTGTGAGTATTCTAGGGTGATCATATTAAAGGAACTGACTGCCTATACTTTACTGTATATGGAACACATCTGGGAGTATTCTAGGGTAATCATATTAACGGGACTGACTGTCTATACTCTACTGTATATGGAACACATCTGGGTGTATTCTAGGATGATCATATTAATGGGACTGACTGCCTATACTCTACTGTATATGGAACACATCTGGGAGTATTCTAGGGTGATCATATTAATGGGACTGACTCCCTATACTCTACTGTATATGGAACACATCTGGGAGTATTTTAGGGTGATCATATTAATGGGACTGACTGTCTATACTCTACTGTATATGGAACACATCTGGAAGTATTCTAGGGTGATCATATTAATCGGACTGACTGTCTATACTCTACTGTATATGGACCACATCTGGGAATATTCTAGGGTGATCATATTAATGGGACTGACTGCCTATACTCTACTGTATATGGAACACATCTGGGAGTATTCTAGAGTGATCATATTAATGAGACTGACTGCCTATACTCTACTGTATATGGAACACATCTGGGAGTATTCTAGGGTGATCATATTAATGGGATTGACTGCCTATACTCTACTGTATATGGAACACATCTGGGAGTATTCTAGGGTGATCATATTAATGAGACTGACTGCCTATACTCTACTGTATATGGAACACATCTGGGAGTATTCTAGATTGATCATATTAATGGATTGACTGCCTATACTCTAATGTATATGGAACACATTTGGGAGTATTCTAGGGTGATCATATTAATGTGACTGACTGTCTATACTCTACTCTATATGGACCACATCTGGGAGTATTCTAGGGTGATCATATTAATGGGACTGGCTGCCTATACTCTACTGTATATGGAACACATCTGGGAGTATTCTAGAGTGATCATATTAATGGGACTGACTGCCTATACTCTACTGTATATGGAACACATCTGGGAGTAGTCTAGGGTGATCATATTAATGGGATTGACTGCCTATATTCTACTATATATGGAACACATCTGGGAGTATTCTAGGGTGATCATATTAATTGGACTGACTGCCTATACTCTACTGTATATGGAACACATCTGGGATTATTCTAGGGTGATCATATTAACGGGACTGACTGTCTATACTCTACTGTATATGGAACACATCTGGGCGTATTCTAGAATGATCATATTAATGGGACTGACTGCCTATACTCTACTGTATATGGAACACATCTGGGCGTATTCTAGGGTGATCATATTAATGGGACTGACTGTCTATACTCTACTGTATATGGAACACATCTGGGAGTATTCTAGGGTGATCATATTAATGGGACTGACTGCCTATACTCTACTGTATATGGAACACATCTGGGAGTATTCTAGGGTGATCATATTAATGGGACTGACTGCCTATACTCTACTATATATGGAACACATCTGGGAGTATTCTAGGGTGATCATATTAATGGGACTGACTGCCTATACTCTACTGTATATGGAACACATCTGGGAGTATTCTAGGGTGATCATATTAATGGGACTGACTGCCTATACTCTACTGTATATGGAACACATCTGGGAGTATTCTAGGGTGATCACATTAATGGGACTGACTGCCTATACTCTACTGTATATGGAACACATCTGGGAGTATTCTAGGGTGATCATATTAATGGGACTGACTGCCTATACTCTAATGTATATGGAACACATCTGGGAGTATTCTAGGTGATCATATTAATGGGACTGAATGCCTATACTCTACTGTATATGGAACACATCTGGGAGTATTCTAGGGTGATCATATTAATGGGATTGACTGCCTATACTCTACTGTATATGGAACACATCTGGGAGTATTCTAAGGTGATCATATTAATGGGACTGACTGTCTATACTCTACTATATATGGAACACATCTGGGAGTATTCTAGGGTGATCATATTAATGGGACTGACTGCCTATACTTTACTGTATATGGAACATATCTGGGAGTATTCTAGGGTGATCATATTAATGGGAATGACTGTCTACACTCTACTGTATATGGACCACATCTGGGAGTATTCTACGGTGATCATATTAATGGAACTGACTGCCTATACTTTAGTGTATATGGAACACATCTGGGAGTATTCTAGGGTGATCATATTAATGGGACTGACTGCCTATAATCTACTGTATATGGAAAACATCTTGGAGTATTCTAGGGTGATCATATTAAAGGAACTGACTGCCTATACTTTACTGTATATGGAACACATCTGGGAGTATTCTAGGGTAATCATATTAACGGGACTGACTCTCTATACTCTACTGTATATGGAACACATCTGGGAGTATTCTAGGGTGATCATATTGATGGGACTGACTGCCTATACTCTACTGTATATGGAACACATCTGGGAGTATTCTAGGGTGATCATATTAATGGGACTGACTGCCTATACTCTACTGTATATGGAACACATCTGGGAGCATTCTAGGGTGATC
>JAHLWY010002902.1:0-10064 GCA_020002185.1 Paraescarpia echinospica | reverse complement strand
GTCCCGGTCAAGGGATGAAGTGAAGTGATAGACAGTAGGCTAGTCCTGGTCAAGGGAAGAAGTGAAGTGATAGACAGTAGGCTAGTCCCGGTCATGGGATGAAGTAAAGTGTAGACATTAGATTAGTCCTTGTCAAGGGATGAAGTGAAGTGATAGACAGTAGGCTAGTCCCGGTCAAGGGATGAAGTGAAGTGATAGACAGTAGCCTAGTCCCAGTCATGGGATGAAGTGAAGTGATAGACATTAGACTAGTCCTGGTCAAGGGAAGAAGTGAAGTGATAGACAGTAGGCTAGTCCCGGTCATGGCATGAAGAGAAGTGATAGAGAGTAGACTCGTCCCGGTCATGGGATGAAGTGAAGTGATAGACAGTAGACTAGTTCTGGTCAAGGGATGAAGTGAAGTGATAGACAGTAGGCTAGTCCTGGTCAAGGGAACAAGTGAAGTGATAGACAGTAGGCTAGTCCCGGTCATGGGATGAAGTGAAGTGTAGACATTAGACTTGTCCTTGTCAAGGGATGAAGTGAAGTGATAGACAGTAGGCTAGTCCCGGTCATGGGATGAAGAGAAGTGATAGAGAGTAGACTCGTCCCGGTCATGGGATGAAGTGAAGTGATAGACAGTAGGCTAGTCCCGGTCAAGGAATGAAGTGAAGTGATAGACAGTAGGCTAGTCCCGGTCAAGGGATGAAGTGAAGTGATAGACAGTAGGCTAGTCCCGGTCTTGGGATGAAGTGAAGTGATAGACAGTAGGCTAGTCCTGGTCAATGGATGAAGTGAAGTGATAGAGAGTAGACTAGTTCTGGTCAACGGATGAAGTGAAGTGATAGACAGTAGACTAGTCCTGGTCAAGGGATGAAGTGAAGTGATAGACAGTAGACTAGTCCTGGTCAAGGGATGAATTGAAGTGATAAACAGTAGGCTAGTCCCGGTCAAGGAATGAAGTGAAGTGATAGACAGTAGGCTAGTCCCGGTCAAGGGATGAAGTGAAGTGATAGACAGTCGACTAGTCCTGGTCAGGGATGAAGTGAAGGATAGACAGAGGCTAGTCCCAGTCATGGGATGAAGTGAAGTGATAGACAGTAGGCTAGTCCCGGTCAAGGAATGAAGTGAAGTGATATACAGTAGGCTAGTCCCAGTCATGGGATGAAGTGAAGTGATACACAGTAGACTAGTCCGGTCAAGGGATGAAGTAAAGTGATCAACAGTAGACTAGTCCTGGTCAAGGGATAAAGTGAAGTGATAGACAGTAGGCTAGTCCTGGTCAAGGGATGAAGTGAAGTGATAGACAGTAAGCTAGTCCCGGTCATGGAATGAAGTGAAGTGAAAGACAGTAGGCTAGTCCCGGTCAAGGGATGAAGTGAAGTGATAGACAGTAGGCTAGTCCTGGTCAAGGGAAGAAGTGAAGTGATAGACAGTAGGCTAGTCCCGGTCATGGGATGAAGTGAAGTGTAGACATTAGACTAGTCCTTGTCAAGGGATGAAGTGAAGTGATAGACAGTAGGCTAGTCCCGGTCAAGGGATGAAGTGAAGTGATAGACAGTAGGCCAGTCCCATTCATGGGATGAAGTGAAGTGATAGACATTAGACTAGTCCTGGTCAAGGGATGAAGTGAAGTGATAGACAGTAGGATAGTCCCGGTCATGGCATGAAGAGAAGTGATAGAGAGTAGACTCGTCCCGGTCATGGGATGAAGTGAAGTGATAGACAGTAGGCTAGTCCCGGTCAAGGAATGAAGTGAAGTGATAGACAGTATGCTAGTCCCGGTCAAGGAATGAAGTGAAGTGATAGACAGTAGGCTAGTCCCGGTCAAGGGATGAAGTGAAGTGATAGACAGTAGGCTAGTCCCGGTCTTGGGATGAAGTGAAGTGATAGACAGTAGGCTAGTCCTGGTCAAGGGATGAAGTGAAGTGATAGACAGTAGACTAGTTCTGGTCAACGGATGAAGTGAAGTGATAGACAGTAGACTAGTCCTGGTCAAGGGATGAAGTGAAGTGATAGACAGTAGACTAGTCCTGGTCAAGGGATGAAGTGAAGAGATAGACAGTAGGCTAGTCCCGTTCAAAGAATGAAGTGAAGTGATAGACAGTAGGCTAGTCCCGGTCATGGGATCAAGTGAAGTGATAAACAGTAGGCTAGTCCGGTCAAGGGTTGAAGAGAAGTGATAGACAGTAGACTAGTCCTGGTCAAGGGATGAAGTGAAGTGATAGAAAGTAGGTTAGCCCCGGTCATGGGATGAAGTGAAGTGATAGACATTAGGCTAGTCCCGGTCATGGGATGAAGTGAAGTGATAGACAGTAGGCTAGCCCCGGGCATGGGATAAAGTGAAGTGATAGACAGTAGGCTAGTCCCAGTCAAGGGATGAAGTGAAGTGATAGACAGTAGGCTAGTCCCGGTCAAGGAATGAAGTGAAGTGATAGACAGTAGGCTAGTCCCGGTCATGGGATCAAGTGAAGTGATAAACAGTAGGCTAGTCCGGTCAAGGGTTGAAGAGAAGTGATAGACAGTAGACTAGCCCTGGTCAAGGGATGAAGTGAAGTGATAGAAAGTAGGTTAGCCCCGGTCATGGGATGAAGTGAAGTGATAGACATTAGGCTAGTCCCGGTCATGGGATGAAATGAAGTGATAGACAGTAGGCTAGCCCCGGGCATGGGATGAAGTGAAGAGATAGACAGTAGGCTAGTCCCAGTCAAGGGATGAAGTGAAGTGATAGACAGTAGGCTAGTCCCGGTCAAGGAATGAAGTGAAGTGATATACAGTAGGCTAGTCCCAGTCATGGGATGAAGTGAAGTGATACACAGTAGACTAGTCCGGTCAAGGGATGAAGTAAAGTGATCAACAGTAGACTAGTCCTGGTCAAGGGATAAAGTGAAGTGATAGACAGTAGGCTAGTCCTGGTCAAGGGATGAATTGAAGTGATAGACAGTAAGCTAGTCCCGGTCATGGAATGAAGTGAAGTGAAAGACAGTAGCCTAGTCCCGGTCAAGGGATGAAGTGAAGTGATAGACAGTAGGCTAGTCCTGGTCAAGGGTAGAAGTGAAGTGATATACAGTAGGCTAGTCCCAGTCATGGGATGAAGTGAAGTGATAGACAGTCGACTAGTCCGGTCAAGGGATGAAGTAAAGTGATCAACAGTAGACTAGTCCTGGTCAAGGGATGAAGTGAAGTGATAGACAGTAAGCTAGTCCCGGTCATGGAATGAAGAGAAGTGAAAGACAGTAGGCTAGTCCCGGTCAAGGGATGAAGTGAAGTGATAGACAGTAGGCTAGTCCTGGTCAAGGGAAGAAGTGAAGTGATAGACAGTAGGCTAGTCCCGGTCATGGGATGAAGTGAAGAGTAGACATTAGACTAGTCCTTGTCAAGGGATGAAGTGAAGTGATAGACAGTAGGCTAGTCCCGGTAAAGGGATGAAGTGAAGTGATAGACAGTAGGCTAGTCCCAGTCAAGGGTTGAAGTGAAGTGATAGACAGTAGGCTAGTCCCGGTCAAGGGATGAAGTGAAGTGATAGAAAGTAGGTTAGCCCCGGTCATGGGATGAAGTGAAGTGATAGACATTAGGCTAGTCCCGGTCATGGGATAAAGTGAAGTGATAGACAGTCGACTAGTCCTGGTCAAGGGATGAAGTGAAGTTACAGACAACAGACTAGTCCTGGTCATGGGATGAAGTGAAGTGATAGACAGTAGGCTAGTCCCAGTCATGGGATGAAGTGAAGTGATACACAGTAGACTAGTCCGGTCAAGGGATGAAGTAAAGTGATCAACAGTAGACTAGTCCTGGTCAAGGGATAAAGTGAAGTGATAGACAGTAGGCTAGTCCTGGTCAAGGGATGAAGTGAAGTGATAGACAGTAAGCTAGTCCCGGTCATGGAATTAAGTGAAGTGAAAGACAGTAGGCTAGTCCCGGTCAAGGGATGAAGTGAAGTGATAGACAGTAGGCTAGTCCCGGTCATGGGATGAAGTGAAGTGATAGACAGTCGACTAGTCCTGGTCAAGGGATGAAGTGAAGTTACAGACAACAGACTAGTCCTGATCAAGGAATGAAGTGAAGTGATATACAGTAGGCTAGTCCCAGTCATGGGATGAAGTGAAGTGATAGACAGTCGACTAGTCCGGTCAAGGGATGAAGTAAAGTGATCAACAGTAGACTAGTCCTGGTCAAGGGATGAAGTGAAGTGATAGACAGTAAGCTAGTCCCGGTCATGGAATGAAGTGAAGTGAAAGACAGTAGGCTAGTCCCGGTCAAGGGATGAAATGAAGTGATAGACAGTAGGCTAGTCCTGGTCAAGGGAAGAAGTGAAGTGATAGACAGTAGGCTAGTCCCGGTCATGGGATGAAGTGAAGAGTAGACATTAGACTAGTCCTTGTCAAGGGATGAAGTGAAGTGATAGACAGTAGGCTAGTCCCGGTAAAGGGATGAAGTGAAGTGATAGACAGTAGGCTAGTCCCAGTCATGGGATGACGTGAAGTGATAGACAGTAGGCTAGTCCCGGTCATGGCATGAAGAGAAGTGATAGAGAGTAGACTCGTCCCGGTCTTGGGATGAAGTGAAGTGATAGACAGTAGGCTAGTCCCGGTCAAGGAATGAAGTGAAGTGATAGACAGTAGGCTAGTCCCGGTCAAGGGATGAAGTGAAGTGATAGACAGTAGGCTAGTCCCGGTCTTGGGATGAAGTGAAGTGATAGACAGTAGTCTAGTCCTGGTCAAGGGATGAAGTGAAGTGATAGACAGTAGACTAGTTCTGGTCAACGGATGAAGAGAAGTGATAGACAGTAGACTAGTCCTGGTCAAGGGATGAAGTGAAGTGATAGACATTAGACTAGTCCTGGTCAAGGGATGAAGTGAAGTGATAGACAGTAGGCTAGTCCCGGTCAAGGAATGAAGTGAAGTGATAGACAGTAGGCTAGTCCCGGTCATGGGATCAAGTGAAGTAATAAACAGTAGGCTAGTCCGGTCAAGGGTTGAAGAGAAGTGATAGACAGTAGGCTAGTCCCGGTCAAGGGATAAAGTGAAGTGATAGACAGTAGGCTAGTCCTGGTCAAGGGATGAAGTGAAGTGATAGACAGTAGGCTAGTCCCGGTCAAGGAATGAAATGAAGTGATAGACAGTAGGCTAGTCCCAGTCAAGGGTTGAAGTGAAGTGATAGACAGTAGGCTAGTCCCGGTCAAGGGATGAAGTGAAGTGATAGAAAGTAGGTTAGCCCCGGTCATGGGATGAACTGAAGTGATAGACATTAGGCTAGTCCCGGTCATGGGATAAAGTGAAGTGATAGACAGTCGACTAGTCCTGGTCAAGGGATGAAGTGAAGTTACAGACAACAGACTAGTCCTGGTCATGGGATGAAGTGAAGTGATAGACAGTAGGCTAGTCCCAGTCATGGGATGAAGTGAAGTGATACACAGTAGACTAGTCCGGTCAAGGGATGAAGTAAAGTGATCAACAGTAGACTAGTCCTGGTCAAGGGATAAAGTGAAGTGATAGACAGTAGGCTAGTCCTGGTCAAGGGATGAAGTGAAGTGATAGACAGTAAGCTAGTCCCGGTCATGGAATTAAGTGAAGTGAAAGACAGTAGGCTAGTCCCGGTCAAGGGATGAAGTGAAGTGATAGACAGTAGGCTAGTCCCGGTCATGGGATGAAGTGAAGTGATAGACAGTCGACTAGTCCTGGTCAAGGGATGAAGTGAAGTTACAGACAACATACTAGTCCTGGTCAAGGAATGAAGTGAAGTGATATACAGTAGGCTAGTCCCAGTCATGGGATGAAGTGAAGTGATAGACAGTCGACTAGTCCGGTCAAGGGATGAAGTAAAGTGATCAACAGTAGACTAGTCCTGGTCAAGGGATGAAGTGAAGTGATAGACAGTAAGCTAGTCCCGGTCATGGAATGAAGTGAAGTGAAAGACAGTAGGCTAGTCCCGGTCAAGGGATGAAATGAAGTGATAGACAGTAGGCTAGTCCTGGTCAAGGGAAGAAGTGAAGTGATAGACAGTAGGCTAGTCCCGGTCATGGGATGAAGTGAAGAGTAGACATTAGACTAGTCCTTGTCAAGGGATGAAGTGAAGTGATAGACAGTAGGCTAGTCCCGGTAAAGGGATGAAGTGAAGTGATAGACAGTAGGCTAGTCCCAGTCATGGGATGACGTGAAGTGATAGACAGTAGGCTAGTCCCGGTCATGGCATGAAGAGAAGTGATAGAGAGTAGACTCGTCCCGGTCTTGGGATGAAGTGAAGTGATAGACAGTAGGCTAGTCCCGGTCAAGGAATGAAGTAAAGTGATAGACAGTAGGCTAGTCCCGGGCAAGAGATGAAGTGAAGTGATAGACAGTAGGCTAGTCCCGGTCTTGGGATGAAGTGAAGTGATAGACAGTAGGCTAGTCCTGGTCAAGGGATGAAGTGAAGTGATAGACAGTAGACTAGTTCTGGTCAACGGATGAAGAGAAGTGATAGACAGTAGACTAGTCCTGGTCAAGGGATGAAGTGAAGTGATAGACATTAGACTAGTCCTGGTCAAGGGATAAAGTGAAGTGATAGACAGTAGGCTAGTCCCGGTCAAGGAATGAAGTGAAGTGATAGACAGTAGGCTAGTCCCGGTCATGGGATCAAGTGAAGTAATAAACAGTAGGCTAGTCCGGTCAAGGGTTGAAGAGAAGTGATAGACAGTAGACTAGTCCTGGTCAAGGGATGAAGTGAAGTGATAGAAAGTAGGTTAGCCCCGGTCATGGGATGAAGTGAAGTGATAGACATTAGGCTAGTCCCGGTCGTGGGATGAAATGAAGTGATAGACAGTAGGCTAGCCCCGGGCATGGGATGAAGTGAAGTGATAGACAGTAGGCTAGTCCCAGTCAAGGGATGAAGTGAAGTGATAGACAGTAGGCTAGTCCCGGTCATGGGATGAAGTGAAGTGATAGACAGTAGGCTAGTCCCGGTCATGGGATGAAGTGAAGTGATAGACAGTAGGCTAGTCCCGGTCATGGGATGAAGTGAAGTGTAGACATTAGACTAGTCCTGGTCAAGGGATGAAGTGAAGTGATAGACAGTAGGCTTGTCCCGCTCATGGGATGAAGTGAAGTGTAGACATTAGACAAGTCCTGGTCAAGGGATGAAGTGAAGTGATAGACAGTAGGCTAGTCCCAGTCAAGGGATGAAGTGAAGTGATAGACAGTAGGCTAGTCCCAGTCATGGGATGAAGTGAAGTGATAGACAGTAGGCTAGTCCCGGTCATGGGATGAAGTGAAGTGATAGACAGTAGACTCGTCCCGGTCATGGGATGAAGTGAAGTGATAGACAGTAGGCTAGTCCCGGTCAAGGAATGAAGTGAAGTGATAGACAGTAGGCTAGTCCCAGTCAAGGGATGAAGTGAAGTGATAGACAGTAGGCTATTCCCGGTCATGGGATGAAGTGAAGTGATAGACAGTAGGCTAGTCCTGGTCAAGGGATGAAGTGAAGTGATAGACAGTAGACTAGTTCATGTCAAGGGATGAAGTGAAGTGATAGACAGTAGACTAGTCTTGGTCAAGGGATGAAGTGAAGTGATAGAGAGTAGACTAGTCCTGGTCAAGGGATGAAGTGAAGTGATAGACAGTAGGCTAGTCCCGGTCAAGGAATGAATTGAAGTGATAGACAGTAGGCTAGTCCCGGTCACGGGATCAAGTGAAGTGATAAACAGTAGGCTAGTCCGGTCAAGGGTTCAAGAGTAGTAATAGACAGTAGACTAGTCCTGGTCAAGGGATGAAGTGAAGTGATAGAAAGTAGGTTAGCCCCGGTAATGGGATGAAGTGAAGTGATAGACATTAGGCTAGTCCCGGTCATGGGATGAAGTGAAGTTAAAGACAGTAGGCTAGCCCCGGGCATGGGATGAAGTGAAGTGATAGACAGTAGGCTAGTTCCGGTCATGGGATGAAGTGAAGTGATACACAGTAGGCTAGTCCCGGTCATGGGATGAAGTGAAGTGATAGACAGTAGGCTAGTCCCGGTCATGGGATAAAGTGAAGTGATAGACAGCACGCTAGTCCCGGTCGTGGGATGAAGTGAAGTGTAGACATTAGACTAGTCCTGGTCAAGGGATGAAGTGAAGTGATAGACAGTAGGCTTGTCCCGGTCATGGGATGAAGTGAAGTGTAGACATTAGACAAGTCCTGGTCAAGGGATGAAGTGAAGTGATAGACAGTAGACTAGTCCCGGTCAAAGGATGAAGTGAAGTGATAGACAGTAGGCTAGTCCTGGTCAAAGTATGAAGTGAAGTGATAGACAGTAGGCTAGTCCCAGTCATGGGATGAAGTGAAGTGATAGACAGTAGGCTAGTTCCGGTCATGGGATGAAGTGAAATGATAGACAGTAGACTAGTCCCGGTGATGGGATGAAGTGAAGTGATAGACAGTAGGCTAGTCCCGGTCAAGGAATGAAATGAAGTGATAGACAGTAGGCTAGTCCCAGTCAAGGGATGAAGTGAAGTGAAAGACAGTAGGCTAGTCCCGGTCATGGGATGAAGTGAAGTGTTAGACAGTAGGCTAGTCCCAGTCAAGGGATGAAGTGAAGTGATAGACAGTAGGCTAGTCCCGGTCATGGGATGAAGTGAAGTGTTAGACAGTAGGCTAGTCCCAGTCAAGGGATGAAGTGAAGTGATAGACAGCAGGCTAGTCCCGGTCAAGGGATGAAGTGAAGTGATAGACAGTAGGCTAGTCCCGGTCTTGGGATGAAGTGAAGTGATAGACAGTAGGCTAGTCCTGGTCAAGGGATGAAGTGAAGTGATAGACAGTAGACTAGTTCTGGTCAACGGATGAAGTGAAGTGATAGACAGTAGACTAGTCCTGGTCAAGGGATGAAGTGAAGTGATAGACAGTAGACGAGTCCTGGTCAAGGGATGAAGTGAAGTGATAGACAGTAGGCTAGTCCCGGTCAAGGAATGAAGTGAAGTGATAGACAGTAGGCTAGTCCCGGTCATGGGATCAAGTGAAGTGATAAACAGTAGGCTAGTCCGGTCAAGGGTTGAAGAGAAGTGATAGACAGTAGACTAGCCCTGGTCAAGGGATGAAGTGAAGTGATAGAAAGTAGGTTAGCCCCGGTCATGGGATGAAGTGAAATGATAGACATTAGGCTAGTCCCGGTCATGGGATGAAGTGAAGTGACAGACAGTAGGCTAGCCCCGGGCATTGGATAAAGTGAAGTGATAGACATTAGGCTAGTCCCAGTCAAGGGATGAAGTGAAGTGATAGACAGTAGGCTAGCCCCGGTCAAGGAATGAAGTGAAGTGATAGACAGTAGGCTAGTCCCGGTCACGGGATCAAGTGAAGTGATAAACAGTAGGCTAGTCCGGTCAAGGGTTGAAGAGAAGTGATAGACAGTACACTAGTCCTGGTCAAGGGATGAAGTGAAGTGATAGAAAGTAGGTTAGCCCCGGTCATGGGATGAAGTGAAGTGATAGACATTAGGCTAGTCCCGGTCATGGGATGAAATGAAGTGATAGACAGTATGCTAGCCCCGGGCATGGGATGAAGTGAAGTGATAGACAGTAGGCTAGTCCCAGTCAAGGGATGAAGTGAAGTGATAGACAGTAGGCTAGTCCCGGTCAAGGAATGAAGTGAAGTGATAGACAGTAGGCTAGTCCCGGTCAAGGGATGAAGTGAAGTGAGAGACAGTATGCTAGTCCCGGTCTTGGGATGAAGTGAAGTGATAGACAGTAGGCTAGTCCTGGTCAAGGGATGAAGTGAAGTGATAGACAGTAGACTAGTTCTGGTCAACGGATGAAGTGAAGTGATAGACAGTAGACTAGTCCTGGTCAAGGGATGAAGTGAAGTGATAGACAGTAGACTAGTCCTGGTCAAGGGATGAAGTGAAGAGATAGACAGTAGGCTAGTCCCGGTCAAAGAATGAAGTGAAGTGATAGACAGTAGGCTAGTCCCGGTCATGGGATCAAGTGAAGTGATAAACAGTAGGCTAGTCCGGTCAAGGGTTGAAGAGAAGTGATAGACAGTACACTAGTCCTGGTCAAGGGATGAAGTGAAGTGATAGAAAGTAAGTTAGCCCCGGTCATGGGATGAAGTGAAGTGTAGACATTAGACTAGTCCTTGTCAAGG
>JAHLWY010002901.1:0-10070 GCA_020002185.1 Paraescarpia echinospica | reverse complement strand
AGTGTGCAGTGTTTCACAGTGAGAGAACGGTTATAACAACTAATGTCTACAACACTATGTATAAAAGGGAATGTGCAGTGTGTCACAGTGAAAGAACGGTAATAGCAACTCATGACTACAACGTTATGTATAAAAGGGAGCGTGCACTGTTTCACAGTGAAAGAACGGTTACAACAACTCATGTCTACAACGTTATGTATCAAAGGGAGCGTGCAGTGTTTCACAGTGAGAGAACGGTTATAACAATTCATGTCTACAATGCTATGCATAAAAGGGAGCGTGCAGTGTTTCACAGTGAGAGAACGGTTATAACAACTCATGTCTACAACGCTATGTATAAAAGGGAGCGTGCAGTGTTTCACAGTGAAAGAACGGTTACAACAACTCATGTCTACAACGTTATGTATAAAAGGGAGCGTGCAGTGTTTCACAATGAGAGAACGGTTATAACAACTGATGTCTACAACGCTATGTATAAAAGGGAGCGTGCAGTGTTTCACAGTGAGAGAACGGTTATAACAACTCATGACTACAACGTTATGTATAAAAGGGAGTGTGCAGTGTTTCGCAGTGAGAGAACGGTTAGAATAACTCATGTCTACAACGTTATGTATAAAAGGGAGTGTGCAGTGTTTCATGGTGAGAGAACAGTCAGAACAAATCATGTCTTCAACATTATGTATAAACGGGAGTGTGCAGTGTTTCACAGTGAGAGAACGGTTATAATAACTCATACCTTCAGCTTTATGTATAAAAGGGAGTGTGCAGTGTTTCACAGTGAGAGAACGGTTATAACAACTCATGACTACAATGCTATGTATAAAAGGGAGTGTGCAGTGTTTCACAGTGAGAGAACGGTTATAACACCTCATGACTACAACGCTATGTATCAAAGGGAGTGTGCAGTGTTTCACAGTGAGAGAACGGTAATAACAACTCATGACTACAACGCTATGTATAAAAGGGAGCGTGCAGTGTTTCACACTGAAAGAACGGTAATAACAACTCATGTCTACCACGTTATGCATAGAAGGGACCGTGCAGCGTTTCACAGTGAAAGAACGGTAATAACAACTGATGTCTACCACGTTATGTATAAAAGGGAGCGTGCAGTGTTTCACAGTGAAAGAACGGTTACAACAACTCATGTCTACAACGTTATGTATAAAAGGGAGCGTGCAGTGTTTCACAGTGAGAGAACGGTTATAACAACACATGTCTACAACGCTATGTATAAAAGGGAGCGTGCAGTGTTTCACAGTGAGAGAACGGTTATAACAACTAATGTCTACAACACTATGTAAAAAAGGGATTGTGCAGTGTTTCACAGTGAGAGAACGGTTATAACAACTAATGTCTACAACACTATGTATAAAAGGGAGTGTGCAGTGTTTCACAGTGAAAGAATGGTTATAATAACTCATGACTACAACGCTATGTATAAAAGGGAATGTGCAGTGTGTCACAGTGAAAGAACGGTAATAACAACTCATGACTACAACGTTATGTATAAAAGGGAGTGTGCAGTGTTTCACAGTGAGAGAACGGTTATAACAACTCATGACTACAATGCTATGTATAAAAGGGAGTGTGCAGTGTTTAACAGTGAGAGAACGGTTATAACACCTTATGACTACAACGCTATGTATCAAAGGGAGTGTGCAGTGTTTCACAGTGAGAGAACGGTAATAACAACTCATGACTACAACGCTATGTATAAAAGGGAGCGTGCAGTGTTTCACACTGAAAGAACGGTAATAACAACTGATGTCTACCACGTTATGTATAAAAGGGACCGTGCAGTGTTTCACAGTGAAAGAACGGTAATAACAACTGATGTCTACCACATTATGTATAAAAGGGAGCGTGCAGTGTTTCACAGTGAAAGAACGGTTACAACAACTCATGTCTACAACGTTATGTATAAAAGGGAGCGTGCAGTGTTTCACAGTGAGAGAACGGTTATAACAACTCATGTCTACAACGCTATGTATAAAAGGGAGCGTGCAGTGTTTCACAGTGAGAGAACGGTTATAACAACTAATGTCTACAACACTATGTATAAAAGGGAGTGTGCAGTGTTTCACAGTGAGAGAACGGTTATAACAACTAATGTCTACAACACTATGTATAAAAGGGAGTGTGCAGTGTTTCACAGTGAAAGAATGGTTATAACAACTCATGACTACAACGCTATGTATAAAAGGGAATGTGCAGTGTGTCACAGTGAAAGAACGGTAATAACAACTGATGACTACAACGCTATGTATAAAAGGGAACGTGCAGTGTTTCACACTGAAAGAACGGTAATAACAACTCATGTCTACCACGTTATGTATAAAAGGGACCGTGCAGTGTTTCACAGTGAAAGAACGGTAATAACAACTGATGTCTACCACGTTATGTATAAAAGGGAGCGTGCAGTGTTTCACAGTGAAAGAACGGTTACAACAACTCATGTCTACAACGTTATGTATAAAAGGGAGCGTGCAGTGTTTCACAGTGAGAGAACGGTTATAACAACTCATGTCTACAACGCTATGTATAAAAGGGAGCGTGCAGTGTTTTACAGTGAGAGAACGGTTATAACAACTCATGACTACAACGTTATGTATAAAAGGGAGTGTGCAGTGTTTAACAGTGAGAGAACGGTTATAACACCTCATGACTACAACGCTATGTATCAAAGGGAGTGTGCGGTGTTTCACAGTGAGAGAACGGTAATAACAACTCATGACTACAACGCTATGTATAAAAGGGAGCGTGCAGTGTTTCACACTGAAAGAACGGTAATAACAACTGATGTCTACCACGTTATGTATAAAAGGGACCGTGCAGTGTTTCACAGTGAAAGAACGGTAATAACAACTGATGTCTACCACGTTATGTATAAAAGGGAGCGTGCAGTGTTCCACAGTGAAAGAACGGTTACAACAACTCATGACTACAACATTATGTATAAAAGGGAGTGTGCAGTGTTTCGCAGTGAGAGAACGGTTAGAATAACTCATGTCTACAACGTTATGTATAAAAGGGAGTGTGCAGTGTTTCATGGTGAGAGAACAGTCAGAACAAATCATGTCTTCAACATTATGTATAAACGGGAGTGTGCAGTGTTTCACAGTGAGAGAACGGTTATAATAACTCATACCTTCAGCTTTATGTATAAAAGGGAGTGTGCAGTGTTTCACAGTGAGAGAACGGTTATAACAACTCATGACTACAATGCTATGTATAAAAGGGAGTGTGCAGTGTTTCACAGTGAGAGAACGGTTATAACACCTCATGACTACAACGCTATGTATCAAAGGGAGTGTGCAGTGTTTCACAGTGAGAGAACGGTAATAACAACTCATGACTACAACGCTATGTATAAAAGGGAGCGTGCAGTGTTTCACACTGAAAGAACGGTAATAACAACTCATGTCTACCACGTTATGTATAGAAGGGACCGTGCAGCGTTTCACAGTGAAAGAACGGTAATAACAACTGATGTCTACCACGTTATGTATAAAAGGGAGCGTGCAGTGTTTCACAGTGAAAGAACGGTTACAACAACACATGTCTACAACGCTATGTATAAAAGGGAGCGTGCAGTGTTTCACAGTGAGAGAACGGTTATAACAACTAATGTCTACAACACTATGTAAAAAAGGGATTGTGCAGTGTTTCACAGTGAGAGAACGGTTATAACAACTAATGTCTACAACACTATGTATAAAAGGGAGTGTGCAGTGTTTCACAGTGAAAGAATGGTTATAATAACTCATGACTACAACGCTATGTATAAAAGGGAATGTGCAGTGTGTCACAGTGAAAGAACGGTAATAACAACTCATGACTACAACGTTATGTATAAAAGGGAGTGTGCAGTGTTTCACAGTGAGAGAACGGTTATAACAACTCATGACTACAATGCTATGTATAAAAGGGAGTGTGCAGTGTTTAACAGTGAGAGAACGGTTATAACACCTTATGACTACAACGCTATGTATCAAAGGGAGTGTGCAGTGTTTCACAGTGAGAGAACGGTAATAACAACTCATGACTACAACGCTATGTATAAAAGGGAGCGTGCAGTGTTTCACACTGAAAGAACGGTAATAACAACTGATGTCTACCACGTTATGTATAAAAGGGACCGTGCAGTGTTTCACAGTGAAAGAACGGTAATAACAACTGATGTCTACCACGTTATGTATAAAAGGGAGCGTGCAGTGTTTCACAGTGAAAGAACGGTTACAACAACTCATGTCTACAACGTTATGTATAAAAGGGAGCGTGCAGTGTTTCACAGTGAGAGAACGGTTATAACAACTCATGTCTACAACGCTATGTGTAAAAGGGAGCGTGCAGTGTTTCACAGTGAGAGAACGGTTATAACAACTAATGTCTACAACACTATGTATAAAAGGGAATGTGCAGTGTTTCACAGTGAGAGAACGGTTATAACAACTAATGTCTACAACACTATGTATAAAAGGGAGTGTGCAGTGTTTCACAGTGAAAGAATGGTTATAACAACTCATGACTAAAACGCTATGTATAAAAGGGAATGTGCAGTGTGTCACAGTGAAAGAACGGTAATAACAACTGATGACTACAACGCTATGTATAAAAGGGAGCGTGCAGTGTTTCACACTGAAAGAACGGTAATAACAACTCATGTCTACCACGTTATGTATAAAAGGGACCGTGCAGTGTTTCACAGTGAAAGAACGGTAATAACAACTGATGTCTACCACGTTATGTATAAAAGGGAGCGTGCAGTGTTTCACAGTGAAAGAACGGTTACAACAACTCATGTCTACAACGTTATGTATAAAAGGGAGCGTGCAGTGTTTCACAGTGAGAGAACGGTTATAACAACTCATGTCTACAACGCTATGTATAAAAGGGAGCGTGCAGTGTTTTACAGTGAGAGAACGGTTATAACAACTCATGACTACAACGTTATGTATAAAAGGGAGTGTGCAGTGTTTCGCAGTGAGAGAACGGTGAGAATAACTCATGTCTACAACGTTATGTATAAAAGGGAGTGTGCAGTGTTTCATGGTGAGAGAACAGTCAGAACAACTCATGTCTTCAACATTATGTATAAAAGGGAGTGTGCAGTGTTTCACAGTGAGAGAACGGTTATAATAACTCATGTCTTCAGCTTTATGTATAAAAGGGAGTGTGCAGTGTTTCACAGTGAGAGAACGGTTATAACAACTCATGACTACAATGCTATGTATAAAAGGGAGTGTGCAGTGTTTAACAGTGAGAGAACGGTTATAACACCTCATGACTACAACGCTATGTATAAAAGGGAGTGTGCGGTGTTTCACAGTGAGAGAACGGTAATAACAACTCATGACTACAACGCTATGTATAAAAGGGAGCGTGCAGTGTTTCACACTGAAAGAACGGTAATAGCAACTCATGACTACAACGTTATGTATAAAAGGGAGCGTGCAGTGTTTCACAGTGAAAGAACGGTTACAACAACTCATGTCTACAACGTTATGTATCAAAGGGAGCGTGCAGTGTTTCACAGTGAGAGAACGGTTATAACAACTCATGTCTACAACGCTATGCATAAAAGGGAGCGTGCAGCGTTTCACAGTGAGAGAACGGTTATAACAACTCATGTCTACAACGCTATGTATAAAAGGGAGCGTGCAGTGTTTCACAGTGAAAGAACGGTTACAACAACTCATGTCTACAACGTTATGTATAAAAGGGAGCGTGCAGTGTTTCACAGTGAGAGAACGGTTATAACAACTCATGTCTACAACGCTATGTATAAAAGGGAGCGTGCAGTGTTTCACAGTGAGAGAACGGTTATAACAACTCATGTCTACAATGCTATGTATCAAAGGGAGTGTGCAGTGTTTCACAGATAGATAACGGTTATAACAACTCATGTCTACAACGCTATGTATAAAAGGGAGTGTGCAGTGTTTCACAGTGAGAGAACGGTTATAACAACTAATGTCTACAACACTATGTATAAAAGGGAGTGTGCAGTGTTTCACAGTGAGAGAACGGTTATAACAACTAATGTCTACAACACTATGTATAAAAGGGAATGTGCAGTGTGTCACAGTGAAAGAACGGTAATAGCAACTCATGACTACCACGTTATGTATAAAAGGGAGCGTGCAGTGTTTCACAGTGAAAGAACGGTTATAACAACTCATGTCTACAACGTTATGTATAAAAGGGAGTGTGCAGTGTTTCACAGTGAGAGAACGGTTATAACAACTCATGTCTACAATGCTATGTATCAAAGGGAGTGTGCAGTGTTTCACAGATAGATAACGGTTATAACAACTCATGTCTACAACGCTATGTATAAAAGGGAGTGTGCAGTGTTTCACAGTGAGAGAACGGTTATAACACCTCATGACTACAACGCTATGTATAAAAGGGAGTGTGCAGTGTTTCACAGTGAGAGAACGGTTATAACAACTAATGTCTACAACACTATGTATAAAACGGAGTGTGCAGTGTTTCACAGTGAAAGAACGGTTATAACAACTCATGTCTACAACGTTATGTATAAAAGGGAGCATGCAGTGTTTCACAGTGAGAGAACGGTTATAACAACTCATGTCTACAACGCTATGTATAAAAGGGAGCGTGCAGTGTTTCACAGTGAGAGAACGGTTATAACAACTCATGTCTACAACGCTATGTATAAAAGGGAGCGTGCAGTGTTTCACAGTGAGAGAACGGTTATAACAACTCATGTCTACAACGCTATGTATAAAAGGGAGCGTGCAGTGTTTCACAGTGAAAGAACGGTTACAACAACTCATGTCTACAACGTTATGTATAAAAGGGAGCGTGCAGTGTTTCACAGTGAGAGAACGGTTATAACAACTCATGTCTACAATGCTATGTATAAAAGGGAGCGTGCAGTGTTTCACAGTGAGAGAACGGTTATAACAACTCATGTCTACAATGCTATGTATCAAAGGGAGTGTGCAGTGTTTCACAGATAGATAACGGTTATAACAACTCATGTCTACAACGCTATGTATAAAAGGGAGTGTGCAGTGTTTCACAGTGAGAGAACGGTTATAACAACTCATGTCTACAACACTATGTATAAAAGGGAGTGTGCAGTGTTTCACAGTGAGAGAACGGTTATAACAACTAATGTCTACAACACTATGTATAAAAGGGAATGTGCAGTGTGTCACAGTGAAAGAACGGTAATAGCAACTCATGACTACAACGTTATGTATAAAAGGGAGCGTGCACTGTTTCACAGTGAAAGAACGGTTACAACAACTCATGTCTACAACGTTATGTATAAAAGGGAGCGTGCAGTGTTTCACAGTGAGAGAACGGTTATAACAACTCATGTCTACAATGCTATGCATAAAAGGGAGCGTGCAGTGTTTCACAGTGAGAGAACGGTTATAACAACTCATGTCTACAACGCTATGTATAAAAGGGAGCGTGCAGTGTTTCACAGTGAAAGAACGGTTACAACAACTCATGTCTACAACGTTATGTATAAAAGGGAGCGTGCAGTGTTTCACAATGAGAGAACGGTTATAACAACTGATGTCTACAACGCTATGTATAAAAGGGAGCGTGCAGTGTTTCACAGTGAGAGAACGGTTATAACAACTCATGACTACAACGTTATGTATAAAAGGGAGTGTGCAGTGTTTCGCAGTGAGAGAACGGTTAGAATAACTCATGTCTACAACGTTATGTATAAAAGGGAGTGTGCAGTGTTTCATGGTGAGAGAACAGTCAGAACAAATCATGTCTTCAACATTATGTATAAACGGGAGTGTGCAGTGTTTCACAGTGAGAGAACGGTTATAACAACTCATGTCTACAACGCTATGTATAAAAGGGAGCGTGCAGTGTTTCACAGTGAAAGAACGGTTACAACAACTCATGTCTACAACGTTATGTATAAAAGGGAGCGTGCAGTGTTTCACAATGAGAGAACGGTTATAACAATTGATGTCTACAACGCTATGTATAAAAGGGAGCGTGCAGTGTTTCACAGTGAGAGAACGGTTATAACAACTCATGACTACAACGTTATGTATAAAAGGGAGTGTGCAGTGTTTCGCAGTGAGAGAACGGTTAGAATAACTCATGTCTACAACGTTATGTATAAAAGGGAGTGTGCAGTGTTTAATGGTGAGAGAACAGTCAGAACAAATCATGTCTTCAACATTATGTATAAACGGGAGTGTGCAGTGTTTCACAGTGAGAGAACGGTTATAATAACTCATACCTTCAGCTTTATGTATAAAAGGGAGTGTGCAGTGTTTCACAGTGAGAGAACGGTTATAACAACTCATGACTACAATGCTATGTATAAAAGGGAGTGTGCAGTGTTTCACAGTGAGAGAACGGTTATAACACCTCATGACTACAACGCTATGTATCAAAGGGAGTGTGCAGTGTTTCACAGTGAGAGAACGGTAATAACAACTCATGACTACAACGCTATGTATAAAAGGGAGCGTGCAGTGTTTCACACTGAAAGAACGGTAATAACAACTCATGTCTACCACGTTATGCATAGAAGGGACCGTGCAGCGTTTCACAGTGAAAGAACGGTAATAACAACTGATGTCTACCACGTTATGTATAAAAGGGAGCGTGCAGTGTTTCACAGTGAAAGAACGGTTACAACAACTCATGTCTACAACGTTATGTATAAAAGGGAGCGTGCAGTGTTTCACAGTGAGAGAACGGTTATAACAACACATGTCTACAACGTTATGTATAAAAGGGAGCGTGCAGTGTTTCACAGTGAGAGAACGGTTATAACAACTAATGTCTACAACACTGTAGCAAAAAGGTTATTGCAGTGTTTCGGTGAGAGAGCGGTTACATAACAACTAATGTCACCACAGCACTATGTATAGAGCGTGCAGTGTTTCACAGTGAGAGAACGGTTATAACAACTCATGACTACAACGCTATGTATAAAAGGGAATGTGCAGTGTTTCACAGTGAAAGAACGGTTATAACAACTCATGAATACAACGCTATGTATAAAAGGGAGTGTGCAGTGTTTCACAGTGAGAGAACGGTTATAACATCTCATGTCTACAATGCTATGTATAAAAGGGAATGTGCAGTGTTTCACAGTGAAAGAACGGTTATAACAACTCATGTCTACAACGCTATGTATAAAAGGGAGTGTGCAGTGTTTCACAGTGAGAGAGAAGCGGTAATAACAACTCATGACTACAACTATGTATAAAAGAGGAAGCGTGCAGTGTTTCACTGAAGAAAGAACGGTAATAACAACTGATGTGTCTACCACGTTATGTATAAAAGGACCGTGCAGTGTTTCTGATGAAAGAACGGTAATATGCTGATGTCACCACCACATTATGTATAAAAGGGAGCGTGCAGTGTTTCACAGTGAAAGAACGGTTACAACAACTCATGTCTACAACGTTATGTATAAAAGGGAGCGTGCAGTGTTTCACAGTGAGAGAACGGTTATAACAACTCATGTCTACAACGCTATGTGTAAAAGGGAGCGTGCAGTGTTTCACAGTGAGAGAACGGTTATAACAACTAATGTCTACAACACTATGTATAAAAGGGAGTGTGCAGTGTTTCACAGTGAGAGAACGGTTATAACAACTAATGTCTACAACACTATGTATAAAAGGGAGAGTGCAGTGTTTCACAGTGAAAGAATGGTTATAACAACTCATGACTACAACGCTATGTATAAAAGGGAATGTGCAGTGTGTCACAGTGAAAGAACGGTAATAACAACTGATGACTACAACGCTATGTATAAAAGGGAGCGTGCAGTGTTTCACACTGAAATAACGGTAATAACAACTCATGTCTACCACGTTATGTATAAAAGGGACCGTGCAGTGTTTCACAGTGAAAGAACGGTAATAACAACTGATGTCTACCACGTTATGTATAAAAGGGAGCGTGCAGTGTTTCACAGTGAAAGAACGGTTACAACAACTCATGTCTACAACGTTATGTATAAAAGGGAGCGTGCAGTGTTTCACAATGAGAGAACGGTTATAACAACTCATGTCTACAACGCTATGTATAAA
>JAHLWY010002900.1:0-10075 GCA_020002185.1 Paraescarpia echinospica | reverse complement strand
TTTGTATTTATACCGTGTCGCTCCTGTTTGATGTGATTTACAATGTATTACATTGTATTCATACCTTGTCGCTCCTGTTTGATGTGACGTACAATGCATTACATTGTATTCATACCTTGTCGCTCCTTTTTGATGTGACATACAATGTATTTCATTGTATTCATACCTTGTCGCTCCTGTTTGATGTGACCTAGAATGTATTACATTGTATTCATACCGTGTCGCTCCCGTTTGATGTGACGTACAGTGTATTACATTGTATTCATACCGTGTCGCTTCTGTTTGATGTGACATACAATGTATTACATTGTATTCATACAGTGTCGCTCCTGTTTGATGTGACCTACAATGTATTACATTGTATCCATACCTTGTCGCTCCTGTTTGGTGTGAAGTACAATGTAATACATTGTATTCATACCGTGTCGCTCCTGTTTGATGTGACATACAATGTATTACATTGTATTCATACCTTGTCGCTCCTGTTTGATGTGACGTACAATGTATTACATTGTATTCATACCTTGTCGCTCCTGTTTGATGTGACGCACAATGTATTACATTGTATTCATACCTTTTCGGTCCTGTTTGATGTGAACTACAATGTATTACATTATATTCATACCTTTTCGGTCCTGTTTGATGTGATCTACAATGTATTACATTGTATTCATACCGTGTCGCTCCTGTTTGATGTGATCTACAATGTATTACATTGTATTCATACCTTGTCGCTCCTGTTTGATGTGACGTACAATGTATTACATTGTATTCATACCTTGTCGCTCCTGTTTGATGTGACGTACAATGTATTAAATTGTATTCATACCTTTTCGGTCCTGTTTGATGTGACCTACAATGTATTACATTATATTCATACCTTTTCGGTCCTGTTTGATGTGATCTACAATGTATTACATTGTATTCATACCTTGTCGCTCCTGTCGATGTGACGTACAATGTATTACATTGTATTCATACCTTGTAGCTCCTGTTTGATGTGACGTACAATGTATTACATTGTATTCATACCGTGTCGCTCCTGTTTGTTATGATCTACAATGTATTACATTGTATTCATACCTTGTCGCTCCTGTTTGATATGACGTACAAAGTATTACATTGTATTCATACCGTGTCGCTCCTGTTTGATGTGACATACAATGTATTTCATTGTATTCATACCTTGTCTCTCCTGTTTGATGTGACCTAGAATGTATTACATTGTATTCATACCGTGTCGCTCCCGTTTGATGTGACGTACAATGTATTACATTGTATTCGTACCTTGTCGCTCCTGTTTGATGTGACATACAATGTATTACATTGTATTCATACCTTGTCGCTCCTGTTTGATGTGACGTACAATGTATTACATTGTATTCGTACCGTGTCGCTCCTGTTTGATGTGACGTTCAATGTATTACATTGTATTCATACCTTGTCGCTCCTGTTTGATGTGACGTACAATGTATTACATTGTATTCATACCTTGTCGCTCCTGTTTGATGTGACGTACAATGTATTACATTGTATTAATACCTTTTCGGTCCTGTTTTATGTGACCTACAATGTATTAAATTATATTCATACCTTTTCGGTCCTGTTTGATGTGATCTACAATGTATTACAGTGTATTCATACCTTGTCGCTCCTGTTTGATGTGACGTACAATGTATTACATTGTATTGATACCTTGTCGCTCCTGTTTGATGTGACGTACAATGTATTACATTGTATTCATACCTTTTCGGTCCTGTTTTATGTGATCTACAATGTATTACATTGTATTCATACCTTGTCGCTCCTAATGGATGACGTACAATGTATTACATTGTATTCATACCTTGTCGCTCCTGTTTGATGTGACCTACAATGTATTACATATCAGAGCCCATACCTTGTCGCTCCTGCTTCTGATGTGACGTACAATGTATTACATTGTATCTTCATACCTTTGTCGCTCCTGTTTGATGTGACGCACAATGTATTACATTGTATTCATACCTTTCGGTCCTGTTTTTATGTGAACTACAATGTATTGTGCTATATTCATACCTTTCGGTCCTGTTTGATGTGATCTACAATGTATTACATTGTATTCATACCTTGTCGCTCCTGTTTGATGTGACGTACAATGTATTACATTGTATTCATACCTTTTCGGTCCTGTTTGATGTGATCTACAATGTATTACATTGTATCTTCATACCTTGTCGCCCTGTTTGATGTGACGTACAATGTATTACATTGTATTCATACCGTGTCGCTCCTGTTTGATGTGACCTACAATGTATTACATTGTATTCATACCTTGTCGCTCCTGTTTGATGTGACGTACAATGTATTACATTGTATTCATACCTTGTCGCTCCTGTTTGATGTGACGCACAATGTATTACATTGTATTCATACCTTTTCGGTCCTGTTTTATGTGAACTACAATGTATTACATTATATTCATACCTTTTCGGTCCTGTTTGATGTGACATACAATGTATTACATTGTATTCATACCTTGTCGCTCCTGTTTGATGTGACGTACAATGTATTACATTGTATTCATACCTTTTCGGTCCTGTTTTATGTGACCTACAATGTATTAAATTATATTCATACCTTTTCGGTCCTGTTTGATGTGATCTACAATGTATTACAGTGTATTCATACCTTGTCGCTCCTGTTTGATGTGACGTACAATGTATTATATTGTATTCATACCTTGTCGTTCCTGTTTGATGTGACGTACAATGTATTACATTGTATTCATACCTTTTCGGTCCTGTTTGATGTGATCTACAATGTATTACATTGTATTCATACCTTGTCGCTCCTGTTTGATGTGACGTACAATGTATTACATTGTATTCATACCTTGTCGCTCCTGTTTGATGTGACGTACAATGTATTACATTGTATTCATACCTTGTCGCTCCTGTTTGATGTGACGTACAATGTATTACATTGTGTCCATATCTTGTCGCTCCTGTTTGGTGTGACGTACAATGTATTACATTGTATTCATACCGTGTCGCTCCTGTTTGATGTGACGTTCAATGTATTACATTGTATTCATACCTTGTCGCTCCTGTTTGATGTGATGTACAATGTATTAAATTGTATTCATACCTTTTCGGTCCTGTTTGATGTGACCTACAATGTATTACATTATATTCATACCTTTTCGGTCCTGTTTGATGTGATCTACAATGTATTACTTTGTATTTATACCGTGTCGCTCCTGTTTGATGTGATTTACAATGTATTACATTGTATTCATACCTTGTCGCTCCTGTTTGATGTGACGTACAATGCATTACATTGTATTCATACCTTGTCGCTCCTTTTTGATGTGACATACAATGTATTTCATTGTATTCATACCTTGTCGCTCCTGTTTGATGTGACCTAGAATGTATTACATTGTATTCATACCGTGTCGCTCCCGTTTGATGTGACGTACAGTGTATTACATTGTATTCATACCGTGTCGCTCCTGTTTGATGTGACATACAATGTATTACATTGTATTCATACATTGTCGCTCCTGTTTGATGTGACCTACAATGTATTACATTGTATTCATACCTTGTCGCTCCTGTTTGATGTGACGTACAATGTATTACATTGTATTCATACCTTTTCGGTCCTGTTTTATGTGACATACAATGTACTACATTTTATTCATACCTTTTCGGTCCTGTGTGATGTGATCTACAATGTATTACATTGTATTCATACCTTGTCGCTCCTGTTTTATGTGACGTACAATGTATTACATTGTATTCATACCTTGTCACTCCTGTTTGATGTGACGTACAATGTATTCCATTGTATTCATACCTTTTCGGTCCTGTTTGATGTGACCTACAATGTATTACATTGTATTCATACCTTGTCGCTCCTGTTTGATGTGACGTACAATGTATTACATTGTATTCATACCTTGTCTCTCCTGTTTGATGTGACGTACAATGTATTACATTGTATTCATACCTTTTCGGTCCTGTTTGATGTGATCTACAATGTATTACCTTATATTCATACATTTTCGGTCCTGTTTGATGTGATCTACAATGTATTACATTGTATTCATACCGTGTCGCTCCTGTTTGATGTGATCTACAATGTATTACATTGTATTCATACCTTGTCGCTCCTGTTTGATGTGACGTACAATGTGTTACATTGTATTCATACCTTGTCGCTCCTGTTTGATGTGACGTACAATGTATTACATTGTATTCATACCTTTTCGGTCTTGTTTTATGTGACCTACAATGTAGTACATTATATTCATACCTTTTCGGTCCTGTTTGATGTGATCTACAATGTATTACGTTGTATTCATACCTTGTCGCTCCTGTTTGATGTGACGTACAATGTATTACATTGTATTCATACCTTGTAGCTCCTGTTTGATGTGACGTACAATGTATTACATTGTATTCATACCGTGTCGCTCCTGTTTGTTATGACCTACAATGTATTTCATTGTATTCATACCTTGTCGCTCCTGTTTGATATGACGTACAAAGTATTACATTGTATTCATACCGTGTCGCTCCTGTTTGATGTGACATACAATGTATTTCATTGTATTCATACCTTGTCGCTCCTGTTTGATGTGACCTAGAATGTATTACATTGTATTTATACCGTGTCGCTCCTGTTTGATGTGACGTACTATGTATTACATTGTATTCATACCGTGTCGCTCCTGTTTGATGTGACATACAATGTATTACATTGTATTCATACAGTGTCGCTCCTGTTTGATGTGACCTGCAATGTATTAGATTGTATCCATACCTTGTCGCTCCTGTTTGATGTGACGTACAATGTATTACATTGTATTCGTACCGTGTCGCTCCTGTTTGATGTGACGTTCAATGTATTACATTGTATTCATACCTTGTCGCTCCTGTTTGATGTGACGTACAATGTATTACATTGTATTCATACCTTGTCGCTCCTGTTTGATGTGACGTACAATGTATTACATTGTATTCATACCTTTTCGGTCCTGTTTGATGTGACCTACAATGTATTACATTATATTCATACCTTTTCGGTCCTGTTTGATGTGATCTACAATGTATTACAGTGTATTCATACCTTGTCGCTCCTGTTTGATGTGACGTACAATGTATTACATTGTATTGATACCTTGTCGCTCCTGTTTGATGTGACGTACAATCTATTACATTGTATTCATACCTTTTCGGTCCTGTTTGATGTGATCTACAATGTATTACATTGTATTCATACCTTGTCGCTCCTGTTTGATGTGACATACAATGTATTACATTGTATTCATACCTTGTCGCTCCTGTTTGATGTGACCTACAATGTATTACATTGTATTCATACCTTGTCGCTCCTGTTTGATGTGACGTACAATGTATTACATTGTATTCATACCTTGTCGCTCCTGTTTGATGTGACGCACAATGTATTACATTGTATTCATACCTTTTCGGTCCTGTTTTATGTGAACTACAATGTATTAAATTATATTCATACCTTTTCGGTCCTGTTTGATGTGATCTACAATGTATTACATTGTATTGATACCTTGTCGCTCCTGTTTGATGTGACGTACAATGTATTACATTGTATTCATACCTTTTCGGTCCTGTTTGATGTGACCTACAATGTGTTACATTATATTCATACCTTTTCGGTCCTGTTTGATGTGATCTACAATGTATTACATTGTATTTATACCGTGTCGCTCCTGTTTGATGTGATCTACAATGTATTACATTGTATTCATACCTTGTCGCTCCTGTTTGATGTGACGTACAATGTTTTACATTGTTTTCATACCGTGTCGCTCCTGTTTGATGTGACGTACAATGTATTACATTGTATTCATACCGTGTCGCTCCTGTTTGATGTGACATACAATGTATTACATTGTATTCATACCGTGTCGGTCCTGTTTGATGTAACATACAATGTATTACATTGTATTCATACCTTTTCGGTCCTGTTTGATGTGACCTACAATGTATTACATTATATTCATACCTTTTCGGTCCTGTTTGATGTGATCTACAATGTATTACATTGTATTTATACCGTGTCGCTCCTGTTTGATGTGATCTACAATGTATTACATTGTATTCATACCTTGTCGCTCCTGTTTGATGTGACGTACAATGTTTTACATTATTTTCATACCGTGTCGCTCCTGTTTGATGTGACGTACAATGTATTACATTGTATTCATACCGTGTCGCTCCTGTTTGATGTGACATACAATGTATTACATTGTATTCATACCTTGTCGGTCCTGTTTGATGTGACATACAATGTATTACATTGTATTCATACCTTTTCGTTCCTGTTTGATGTGACCTACAATGTATTACATTATATTCATACCTTTTCGCTCCTGTTTGATATGACGTACAAAGTATTACATTGTATTCATACCGTGTCGCTCCTGTTTGATGTGACATACAATGTATTTCATTGTATTCATACCTTGTCGCTCCTGTTTGATGTGACCTAGAATGTATTACATTGTATTTATACCGTGTCGCTCCTGTTTGATGTGACGTACTATGTATTACATTGTATTCATACCGTGTCGCTCCTGTTTGATGTGACATACAATGTATTACATTGTATTCATACAGTGTCGCTCCTGTTTGATGTGACCTGCAATGTATTAGATTGTATCCATACCTTGTCGCTCCTGTTTGATGTGACGTACAATGTATTACATTGTATTCGTACCTTGTCGCTCCTGTTTGATGTGACGTACAATGTATTACATTGTATTCATACCTTTTCGGTCCTGTTTGATGTGACCTACAATGTATTACATTGTATTCATACCTTGTCGCTCCTGTTTGATGTGACGTACAATGTATTACATTGTATTCATACCTTTTCGGTCCTATTTTATGTGACCTACAATGTATTAAATTATATTCATACCTTTTCGGTCCTGTTTGATGTGATCTACAATGTATTACAGTGTATTCATACCTTGTCGCTCCTGTTTGATGTGACGTACAATGTATTACATTGTATTGATACCTTGTCGCTCCTGTTTGATGTGACGTACAATGTATTACATTGTATTCATACCTTGTCGGTCCTGTTTGATGTGATCTACAATGTATTACATTGTATTCATACCTTGTCGCTCCTGTTTGATGTGACGTACAATGTATTACATTGTATTCATACCTTGTCGCTCCTGTTTGATGTGACACATTTTCAATGTAGTACATTGTATTCATACCTTGTCCTCCTGTTTGATGTGACCATTGCAATGTATTACATTGTATTCATACCTTTTCGGTCCTGTTTATGCTGACCACAATGTATTGCATTTTATATTCATGCCTGGGATTCACTGTTTTACATTCGTCGCATGATGATATCGCCATTATTGTATTCCCATCTGACCTAGAATGTATTACATTGTATTCATACCTTGTCGCTCCTGTTTGATGTGACGTACAATGTATTTCATTGTATTCATACCTTCTCGCTCCTGTTTGATGTGACGTACAATGTATTACATTGTATTCATACCGTGTCGCTCCTGTTTGGTATGACGTACAATGTATTTCATTGTATTCATACCTTGTCGCTCCTGTTTGATGTGACCTAGAACGTATTACATTGTATTCATACCGTGTCGCTCCCGTTTGCTGTGACGTACAATGTATTACATTGTATTCATACCGTGTCTCTCCTGTTTGACGTGACCTACAATGTATTACATTGTATCCATACCTTGTCACTCCTGTTTGGTGTGACGTACAATGTATTACATTGTATTCATCCCGTGTCGCTCCTGTTTGATGTGACCTACAATGTATTACATTGTATTCATACCTTGTCGCTCCTGTTTGATGTGACGTACAATGTATTACATTGTATTCATACCGTGTCGCTCCTGTTTGTTATGACCTATGATGTATTACATTGTATTCATACCTTGTCGCTCCTGTTTGGTATGACGTACAAAGTATTACATTGTATTCATACCGTGTCGCTCCTGTTTGATGTGACATACAATGTATTTCATTGTATTCATACCTTGTCGCTCCTGTTTGAAGTGACCTAGAATGTATTACATTGTATTCATACCGTGTCGCTCCCGTTTGATGTGACGTACAATGTATTACATTGTATTCATACCGTGTCTCTCCTGTTTGTTATGACCTATAATGTATTACATTGTATTCATACCTTGTCGCTCCTGTTTGGTATGACGTACAAAGTATTACATTGTATTCATACCGTGTCGCTCCTGTTTGATGTGACATACAATGTATTTCATTGTATTCATAACTTGTCGCTCCTGTTTGAAGTGACCTAGAATGTATTACATTGCATTCATACCGTGTCACTCTTGTTTGATGTGATATACAATGTATTACATTGTATTCATACCTTGTCGCTCCTGTTTGATGTGACGTACAATGTATTACATTGTATTCATACCTTCTCGCTCCTGTTTGATGTGACGTACAATGTATTACATTGTATTCATACCGTGTCGCTCCTGTTTGTTATGACCTACAATGTATTACATTGTATTCATAACTTGTCGCTCCTGATTGGTATGACGTACAAAGTATTACATTGTATTCATACCGTGTCGCTCCTGTTTGTTGTGACATACAATGTATTTCATTGTATTCATACCTTGTCGCTCCTGTTTGATGTGACCTAGAATGTATTACATTGTATTCATACCGTGTCGCTCCTGTTTGATGTGACGTACAATGTATTACATTGTATTCATACCGTGTCGCTCCTGTTTGATGTGACATACAATGTATTACATTGTATCCATACCTTGTCGCTCCTGTTTGATGTGACCTACAATGTATTACATTGTATCCATATCTTGTCGCTCCTGTTTGGTGTGACGTACAATGTATTACATTGTATTCATACCGTGTCGCTCCTGTTTGATGTGACGTACAATGTATTACATTGTATTCATACCTTGTCGCTCCTGTTTTATGTGACGTACAATGTATTACATTGTATTCATACCTTTTCGGTCCTGTTTGATGTGACCTACAATGTATTACATTATATTCATACCTTTTCGGTCCTGTTTGATGTGATATACAATGTATTACTTTGTATTCATACCGTGTCGCTCCTGTTTGATGTGATCTACAATGTATTACATTGTATTCATACCTTGTCGCTCCTGTTTGATGTGACGTACAATGTATTACATTGTATTCATACCTTGTCGCTCCTGTTTGATGTGACATACAATGTATTTCATTGTATTCATACCTTGTCGCTCCTGTTTGACGTGATCTAGAATGTATTACATTGTATTCATACCGTGTCGCTCCCGTTTGATGTGACGTACAATGTATTACATTGTATTCATACCGTGTCGCTCCTGTTTGATGTGACATACAATGTATTACATTGTATTCATACCGTGTCGCTCCTGTTTGATGTGACCTACAATGTATTATATTGTATTCATACCTTGTCGCTCCTGTTTGATGTGACGTACAATGTATTACATTGTATTCATACCTTTTCGGTCCTGTTTTATGTGACATACAATGTACTACATTTTATTCATACCTTTTCGGTCCTGTGTGATGTGATCTACAATGTATTACATTGTATTCATACCTTGTCGCTCCTGTTTGATGTGACGTACAATGTATTACATTGTATTCATACCTTGTAGCTCCTGTTTGATGTGACGTACAATGTATTACATCGTATTCATACCGTGTCGCTCCTGTTTGTTATGACCTACAATGTATTACATTGTATTCATACCTTGTCGCTCCTGTTTGATATGACGTACAAAATATTACTTTGTATTCATACCGTGTCGCTCCTGTTTGATGTGACATACAATGTATTTCATTGTATTCATACCTTGTCGCTCCTGTTTGATGTGACCTAGAATGTATTACATTGTATTCATACCGTGTCGCTCCCGTTTGATGTGACGTACAAAGTATTACATTGTATTCATACCGTGTCGCTCCTGTTTGATGTGACATACAATGTATTACATTGTATTCATACAGTGTCGCTCCTGTTT
>JAHLWY010002899.1:0-10076 GCA_020002185.1 Paraescarpia echinospica | reverse complement strand
CACACCATCTGTATGACATACAACTCACACACCATCTGTATGACATACAACTCACACACCATCTGTATGACATACAACTCACACACCATCTGTATGACATACAACTCACACACCATCAGTATGACATACAACTCACACAACATTTGTATGACGTACAACTCACACTATCTGTATGACGTACAACTCACACACCATCTGTATGACATACAACTCACACACTATCTGTATGACGTACAACTCACACACCATCTGTATCACTTACAATTCACACACCATCTGTATCACTTACAATTCACACACCATCTGTATCACTTACAATTCACACACCATCTGTATGACGTACAACTCACACACCATTTGTATGACGTACAACTCACACACCATCTGTATCACTTACAATTCACACACCATCTGTATGACGTACAACTCACACACCATCTGTATGACATACAACTCACACACCATCAGTATGACATACAACTCACACACCAATTGTATGACGTACAACTCACACACCATCTGTATCACTTACAATTCACACACCATCTGTATGACATACAACTCACACACCATCTGTATGACATACAACTCACACACTATCTGTATGACGTACAACTCACACACCATCTGTATGACATACAACTCACACACTATCTGTATGACGTACAACTCACACACCATTTGTATGACGTACAACTCACACACTATCTGTATGACGTACAACTCACACACCATCTGTATGACATACAACTCACACACTATCTGTATGACGTACAACTCACACACCATCTGTATGACATACAACTCACACACCATCTGTATGACATACAACTCACACACTATCTGTATGACGTACAACTCACACACCATTTGTATGACGTACAACTCACACACCATTTGTATGACGTACAACTCACACACCATCTGTATGACGTACAACTCACACACCATTTGTATGAGTAACAACTCACACACCATTTGTATGACGTACAACTCACACACCATATGAATGACGTACAACTCACACACCATCTGTATCACTTACAATTCACACACCATCTGTATGACTTACAATTCACACACCATCTGTATGACTTACAATTCACACACCATCTGTATGACGTACAACTCACACACCATCTGTATGACGTACAACTCAAACACCATCTGTATGATGTACAACTCACACACCATCTGTATGACGTACAACTCACACACCATCTGTATGACGTACAACTCACACACCATCTGTATGATGTACAACTCACACACCATCTGTATCACTTACAATTCACACACCATCTGTATCACTTACAATTCACACACCATCTGTATGACTTACAACTCACACACCATTTGTATGACGTACAACTCACACACCATCTGTATCACTTACAATTCACACACCATCTGTATGACATACAACTCACACACAATCTGTATGACATACAACTCACACACCATCTGTATGACATACAACTCACACACCATCTGTATGACATACAACTCACACACCATCAGTATGACATACAACTCACACACCAATTGTATGACGTACAACTCACACACTATCTGTATGACGTACAACTCACACACCATCTGTATGACATACAACTCACACACTATCTGTATGACATACAACTCACACACCATTTGTATGACGTACAACTCACACACTATCTGTATGACGTACAACTCACACACCATCTGTATGACATACAACTCACACACTATCTGTATGACGTACAACTCACACACCATCTGTATGACATACAACTCACACACCATCTGTATGACATACAACTCACACACTATCTGTATGACGTACAACTCACACACCATTTGTATGACGTACAACTCACACACCATTTGTATGACGTACAACTCACACACCATCTGTATCACTTACAATTCACACACCATCTGTATGACTTACAATTCACACACCATCTGTATCACTTACAATTCACACACCATCTGTATGACGTACAACTCACACACCATCTGTATGACGTACAACTCACACACCATTTGTATGACGTACAACTCACACACCATCTGTATTACGTACAACTCACACACCATTTGTATGACGTACAACTCACACACCATCTGTATGACATACAACTCACACACCATCTGTATGACGTACAACTCACACACCATCTGTATCACTTACAATTCACACACCATCTGTATCACTTACAATTCACACACCATCTGTAGGACGTACAACTCACACACCATTTGTATGACATACAACTCACACACTATCTGTATGACGTACAACTCACACACCATTTGTATGACGTACAACTCACACACCATTTGTATGACGTACAACTCACACACCATCTGTATCAATTTACACCACACACCATCTGTATGACTTCATAATTCACACACCATCTGTATGATTTACAACTCATTAATACCATTTGTATGACGACAACTCACACACCATCTGCTATAATACCTCATAATTCATTACACCATCTGTATGACGCATAACTTCACACACCATCTGTATGACGTGATAACTCATTAATAATTCATTTGTATGATCGCATAACTCATTAATACACCATTTGTATGACGCATAACTCACACACCATCGGTATGATGTACAATCACAACCATTTGTATGACGACAATCATACACCATCTGGAAGGACGACAACTTCATTACACCATCTGTATGACGCACAACTCACACACCATCTGTAATTACCTACAACTCACACCATCTGTATCACTTCTATAATTCACACACCATCTGTATGACGTACAACTCACACACCATTTGTATGATGTACAACTCACACACCATCTGTATGACGTACAACTCACACACCATCTGTATGACATACAACTCACACACTATCTGTATGACGTACAACTCACACACCATCTGTATCACTTACAATTCACACACCATCTGTATCACTTACAATTCACACACCATCTGTATGACATACAACTCACATACCATCTGTGTGACATACAACTCACACACCATCTGTATGACATACAACTCACCCACCATCTGCATCACTTACAACTTACACACCATCCGTGTCACTTACAACTTACACACCATCTGTGTAACTTACAACTCACACACCATCTGTATCACTTAAGACTACATGGTTATTATATAAAGTGATGTGTGTGTGTGTGTGTGTGTGTGTGTGTGTGTGTGTGTGTGTGTGTGTGTGTGTGTGTGTGTGTGCTTACCGCGTGGAAGCTCATGTGTTTCTCGTGCCAACTGGTCTGCAGCCAATGTTCCGGTGAATTCTGAAAGTTGCCATTACACATATCCAACTATTTCTCTGATGTTATCAGTCATTTAACATTGGTCATGTGATGCTTTCCAATGTCAAAGGGAGGTCGTCCATTTGTTGTTATCATCAATCATGTTATGTAGCACAAACTATACCTAGTTTGACACACTGACGGCCCAAATGTGTAATAATTAAAAATTTCTCGCTGTTGAGATTGATGTGTCTAGTTTGTTTACCTGGCAGCAAAGACACGGCCTCAGGTCTGACTACCAATGAGATAGATATGAGCATCACAAGGTACATCATCATGCACCCATCGGAGCACTACCTTTCTCCGAATTATCGAGCTCAATATTCGAGGAATTGAGTGACTGCTTGGCGATATTTGTAAAAATTGAACTGTTTAATTAAAAAGTTGTTTCTGCTTTGATCAAACCTATTTTGGTGGTCAGTGACAGAATACATCATGTTTATACTCAGTAACTGTATAACACAATTTAACAATAACAATGAACAGACAACTTCCCTTTAATGGAAAACTTCACAGGCTTGCCTATGGTTCATGCATCCTCCGACACTACACCTGGAGATGATGCGGACAGTTTACCTGGCCAAGTGTTCACTGATAATGTTAAAAGTGAACTCAAGAAGTTCAGTGTTTATTAGAGACACTATAAGAGAAAGGCAAGAGAAGAGTTCTCATCACTCACCAAGGTAACAAATTTAAGTAACAAACGTCACGTCATTGACAAAGGTTTAACTTGCATCATTGGCCACTCACATCATTGAAATAGGTTTAACTTGCATCATTGGCCACTCACATCATTGACATAGGTTTAACATGCACCAGTGGCCACTCACATCATTGACAAAGGTTTAACTTGCATCATTGGCCACTCACATCAATGAAAAGGTTTAACTTGCATCATTGGCCACTCACATCATTGACAAAGGTTTAACTTGCATCATTGGCCACTCACATCATTGACATAGGTTTAACTTGCATCATTGGCCACTCACATCATTGAAAAGGTTTAACTTGCATCATTGGCCACTCACATCATTGACATAGGTTTAACATGCACCAGTGGCCACTCACATCATTGACAAAGGTTTAACTTGCATCATTGGCCACTCACATCAATGAAAAGGTTTAACTTGCATCATTGGCCACTCACATCATTGACAAAGGTTTAACTTGCATCATTGGCCACTCACATCATTGACATAGGTTTAACTTGCATCATTGGCCACTCACATCATTGACAAAGGTTTAACTTGCATCATTGGCCACTAACATCATTGACATAGGTTTAACTTGCATCATTGGCCACTCACATCATTGACAAAGTTTTAACTTGCATCATTGGCCACTCACATCATTGACATAGGTTTAACTTGCATCATTGGCCACTTACATCATTGAAAAGGTTTAACTTGCATCATTGGCCACTCACATCATTGACATAGGTTTAACTTGCATCATTGGCCACTCACATCATTGACAAAGTTTTAACTTGCATTATTGGCCACTCACATCATTGACATAGGTTTAACTTGCATCATTGGCCACTCACATAATTGAAAAGGTTTAACTTGCATCATTGGCCACTCACATCATTGAAAAGGTTTAACTTGCATCATTGGCCATTCACATCATTGACAAAGGTTTAACTTGCACCAGTGGCCACTCACATCATTGACAAAGGTTTAACTTGCACCAGTGGCCACTCACATCATTGACAAAGGTTTAATTTGTACCAGTGGCCACTCACATCATTGACAAAGGTTTAACTTGCACCAGTGGCCACTCACATCATTGACAAAAGTTTAATTTGCACCAGTGGCCACTCACATCATTGACAAAGGTTTAACTTGCATCAGTGGCCACTTACATCATTGAAAAAGGTTTATCTTGCACCAGTGGCCACTCACATCATTGACAAAGGTTTAACTTGCATCAGTGGCCACTTACATCATTGACAAAGGTTTAACTTGCACCATTGGCCACTTACGTCACTGACAAAGATTTAGCTTGCACCAGTGGCCACTTACATCATTGACAAAGTCCCGCACTCGGTTGCGGAAGTCAGACGGCTTCAGCAGCAGCAGTTGGATGATGAAGAAACACACCTGAGCCTCATTGCCCTCCAGACTCCGCAGCGCCTGCAGCACACATACATCACATCACATCACATCACACATCACTTCATACTCATGACAGCACAGCACACCTGAGCCTCATTGCCCTCCAGACTCCGCAGTGCCTGCAGCACACACACACACACAGCACAACATGTCAGATCACACACACAGCAAATTACACAGCACACCACATCACATCACAGACACAGCACATCACACACAGCACATCACATCACAGACACAGCACCTCACACACAGCACATCACATCTCAGACACAGCACATTACACACACCACATCACATCACAGACACAGCACATCACACACAGCACATCACATCACAGCCACAGCACATCACACACACCACATCACATCACAGACACAGCACATCACATCACATCACAGACACATCACACACAGCACATCACATCACAGACACAGCACATCACACACAGCACATCACATCACAGACACAGCACATCACACACAGCACATCACATCACATCACATCACAGACACAGCACATCACACACACCACATCACATCACAGACACAGCACATCACACACAGCACATCACATCACAGACACAGCACATCACACACAGCACATCACATCACAAACACATCACACACAGCACATCACATCACAGACACAGCACATCACACACACCACATCACATCACAGACACAGCACATCACACACAGCACATCACAGACACAGCACATCACACACAACACATCACATCACAGACACAGCACATCACACACAGCACATCACATCACATCACATCACAGACACAGCACATCACACACAGCACATCACATCACAGACACAGCACATCACACACAGCACATCACATCACAGACACAGCACATCACACACACGACATCATATCACAGACACAGCACATCACACACAGCACATCACATCACAGACACAGCACATCACACACAGCACATCACACACAGCACATCACACACAGCACATCACATCATATAAAGCACATCACACACACCACATCACATCACAGACACAGCACATCATACAATTGCACATCACACACAGCACATCACACAGCACATCATATACAGCACATCACACACAGCACATCACATCACAGACACAGCACATCACACACAGCACATCACATCACAGACACAGCACATCACAAACAGCACATCACATCACAGACACAGCACATCACACACAGCACATCACACACAGCACATCACACACAGCACATCACATCATATAAAGCACATCACACACACCACATCACATCACAGACACAGCACATCACACACACCACATCACATCACAGACACAGCACATCACACACAGCACATCACAGACACAGCACATCACACACAGCACATCACATCACAGACACAGCACATCATACACAGCACATCACACACAGCACATCACACACAGCACATCATATACAGCACATCACACACACCACATCACATCACAGACACAGCACATCACACACAGCACATCACATCACATCACAGACACAGCACATCACAAACAGCACATCACATCACAGACACAGCACATCACACACAGCACATCACATACACAGCACACCACACACACCACATCACATCACAGACACAGCACATCACATCACAGACACAGCACATCACACACAGCACATCACATCACAGACACAGCACATCACACACAGCACATCACATCACAGACACAGCACATCACACACAGCACATCACATCACAGACACAGCACATCACACACAGCACATCACATCACAGGCACAGCACATCACACACAGCACATCACACACAGCACATCACACACAGCACATCACACACAGCACATCACATCATATAAAGCACATCACATCACAGACACAGCACATCACACACAGCACATCACATCACAGACACAGCACATCACACACAGCACATCACATCACAGACACATCACATCACACACAGCACATCACATCACAGACACAGCTCATCACACACAGCACATCACATCACAGACACAGCACATCACACACAGCACATCACACACACAGCACATCACATCACAGCACATGATCCCCATGACAGCACACAAACAGCACAGCTGTACTGATGGCCATCACACTTATGACAGCATACATTACTTCATCGTAAATCATATCTGTAGATTCGATACTAGTATTTTTAACCTGGTATAATGATTCACTAGTAACTGTAGCTGAATAATTCATAAAATTACACTCCGCCATTCTTTTTCTGATACTGTCCATACTTGAGTGGCGTGAACCTTTGTGGTACCAGCGAAAGATCTTACCAGACACAGGACAAGATGGGGAGATCTTACCAGACACAGAAGCAGACGGTGAGATCTTACCAGACACAGGACCAGACGGTGAGATCTTACCCGACTCAGCACCAGATGGTGAGATCTTACCAGACACAGCAGCAGGCGGTGATATCTTACCAGACATAGCACCAGACGGTCAATGGAGACAATGTTGCACTTCCATATAAGGTCGTTGAGTGCCTCCACACACTTGTTCACGTGCTGACCGCCGGCGGACGTTGAGAACTCATACACAAGGTAGTCAGCAAACGTGCGCAGATGACCAGAGAGTGACCGCGGCCCGAGTTTCTCCAACACTCTGGACACCAGTGACATCATATCATTACACACAAGTCTGACACATCTCGGCTGTCCTCGGACATTTTTCTTTGAGGGAAATCAAATCAGTTCCAGAAACAGTTCCATTTTATAGGCAAAATTACCATTGTCTGTTTCATTTTGTTTCAGCACAAAGTCTTCATCAGACATTGCAGGATGGATTCCTTCAAGTTGCAAACCAGTTCCAAACCAGTCCCAAACAAGTTCCAAACCAGTTCAAAACCAATTCCAACCCAGTTCAAAACCCATTCCAAAACAGTTCTCAACCAAATCTAAACCAGTTCCAAGCCAGTCAATACAGAAGGACATGTCCTGCATACTTCATCTCTTCATTTACACTTACAAAACACCTTAACAAGCGACATGAACAATTACTTCACTTGTTACTTGATAGATTAAATCAATACCATAGAAACAGCAACATCACAAACACAACATTGGTTCTAAACAACAAGGTCATTCCAACAACTGAGATTAGCCTCAAACTGTTGGTGATTTTACACACCCTGGTTGGTTAATGACTCTGTCTTTAATCCACTGGTCGATGGCTATAAAGATATAAACATCAGCAGGTTAATGATATGTATCTTGCCAACTTTAAACTTACTTGTATGCTGTTGGTGCTATTCTGTTGTCTTCAAGCAGTGATCTCCACAATATACTAAAACACAGCAAATAAATATACTTTACAGTGTCAAAAAACAACAGCATTTTACTCCAAAAGCCACAAAAACTCACCCAAAGTAGCAGAATGAACCACTAGTGCCCCCACACCCAGACTTGTGGGCAGTCATGGGACGTGTAAATTATATAGATGATGGTTTAGTTGACAACCAAGAAATCCTTGAATTCACAAAAACATGTTAACGTTAGAAAGGGTTGTAGAGAGATATAAGTTGAACACTGACCAGAGGAAGGGTTATGGAGAGATATAAGTTGACCACTGACCAGAGGAAAGGTTGTGGAGAGATATAAGTTGACCACCGACCAGAGGAAGGGTTGTAGAGAGATATAAATTGAACACTGACCAGAGGAAGGGTTGTAGAGAGATATAAGTTGAACACTGACCAGAGGAAGGGTTGTGGAGAGATATTAGTTGAACACTGACCAGAGGAAGGGTTGTGGAGAGATATAAGTTGAACACTGACCGGAGGAAGGGTCGTGGGAAGATATAAGTTGAACACTGACCAGAGGAAGGGTCGTGGAGAGATAAAAGTTGAACACTGACCAGAGGAAGGGTCGTGGAGAGATACAAGTTGAACACTGACCAGAGGAAGGGTTGTGAAGAGATATCGGTTGAACACTGTCCAGAGGAAGGGTAGTGGAGAGACATCGGTTGAACACTGACCAGAGGAAGGGTTGTGGAGAGATATCAGTTGAACACTGACCAGAGAAAGAGTTGTGTAGAGATATCAGTTGAACACGGACCAGAGTAAGAGTTGTGTAGAGATATCAGTTGAATACTGACCAGAGAAAGAGTTGTGGAGAGATATCAGTTGAACACTGACCAGAGAAAGAGTTATGGAGAGACATCGGTTGAACACTGACCAGAGGAAGGGTTGTGGAGAGATATCAGTTGAACACTGACCAGAGGAAGAGTTGTGGGGAGAGATATTAGTTGAACACTGACCAGATGAAGGGTTGTGGAGAGATATCAGTTGAACACTGACCAGAGGAAGGGTTGTGGAGAGATATCAGTTGAACACTGACCAGAGGAACAATTGTGGAGAGATATCAGTTGAACACCGACCAGAGAAAGAGTTGTGGAAAGAGATATCAGTTGAACACTGACCAGAGAAAGAGTTGTGGAGAGAGAAATCAGTTGAACACTGACCAGAGGAAGGGTTGCAGAGAGATATCAGTTGAACACTGACCAGAGAAAGAGTTGTGTAGAGATATCAGTTGAACACGGACCAGAGTAAGAGTTGTGTAGAGATATCAGTTGAATACTGACCAGTGAAAGAGTTGTGGAGAGATATCAGTTGA